>KL276679.1:0-21197 GCA_000699545.1 Podiceps cristatus
GCCATCATCTGCTGCTGCTGTTGCTGCTGCTGGTAATAGTTCTGCATCAGCTGCTGCTGCGCCGGCGCTCCTTGCTGCATCACTGGGAACTGGGAAAGAACCAGTTGTTGAGCCGCTTGTTGCGCAGCTGGGAACTGGGGTACCCCCACCGGAACTGAGGGCCGGGCACGGCAACGGTTACAGCCGCTGCAAGCGGCAAGGCAGTGACATGCGATGGCTTGGAGACCATCTGCAAAGGAGCAGCGGAAAACAGCCTTCGGGTCTAACGTTAGATCCCTTGTGTTACACCTGCCCGTACGGGGCTCCCACAGCAGACTGGCCTGTGATCCCAAACTCCTCTCTCCATTTTTATCAATTCCAAACCTTTCCCCAACATTGGAATATTCCCTGACCCTTTGCTTCCACTGTTAAATATGCTCCAGCAGAGATCTGTGCTGCTATAAACACCTCAGTTAAGCACACAAGTCTGTCATCGAGACACATCCCGTCTAACACATCATGTGTTCACAGGCCTCCTTATCACCGCAGTCTGCCACAAAACCAGACCCGACTCTTCCCGTTAAAGAGGCATGCCAGGCTTCTTGTACCACAAGGAGAGCAGAAGAGAAACGGCACCCCTCTGCTCCTCAGTTGAGCATTGACCTCAAGAGCCTGAAACACTCGGAGCTGTAAAATCTTAACCAGCACTGCTTATTTTATGTTTGTACGTGACAGAACTATCTCAGGGCCTTCTACATGGACAGTTAACAATGTCAGCCTTGTGTAGCAAAAAATCTTGCCAGAGAACTGGAGACACATGGGAAAAATGCCTAAAAACCTGCCCCTATCCCCCCAAAACCAGGGCACTTGCCGTAACAGCAAAGATACCGCCCTGCAGGCCTCTAGCACAGGCAGCGTGCAACAAACACGGCTGTGCACACCTACCTGCTGAGCCTGCATCATCTGCTGCTGCTGGTAATACGCTGCCTGTTGCTGCTGCTGCTGCAGAAGCTGCTGCTTCAAGAAAAGCTGCTGTTGATGCTGAGGTGTGGCTTGTGGCTGAGTAGAAGGGACCTGGGACTGCGCCTGCGAGGCCGGCTGCGGAGCCGGCGCCTGCTTGGCTTGCGGCTGTGCCGGAGTCTGCTGAGGTGCTGCTTTTTGCTGGGGGACGCTTGCAGGGAGCGAAGGCTGACCACTGCCCAGGGCAGCGGGTCCTGCAACTGGTAGAAAAAAAAAAAAGAGACAGATCCATTAGATCAACGCACACCACAGCCCGGCGGTACCCAGGGCCCGGCAGGAAGGCAGCGCCCAGGGACCGTCCTTTCACCTTGCGGCTGAATGGCTGCTTGAGCCGTGGGTCTCTTCCTAGGCGTCAGGGCTGGCTGAATGGGTAAAATTCCAGGGTTGGGTTGCGTCTGCCCTGCTTTAGGTCTCTGGCGGGGTGCTATGGAAGTTTCTGTCGTAGGGATGGGATCTGTCAGCCTACAAAATAAGGCAAAAAAATAAATGGAAGAGCAGTAAGAGCACAGTCTTCGTGACCCTGATAGCTGGTGCACGCGCCACGCAGTACAGGTTGAAAACCCCATCTATACTCCAGCAGCACGTCAGTGATAACGGTGAAACACTTGTGGGCATCCAGACACACACGTCGACTCTTTCCAGAAAACTGCAAGCACAGTACAACTTCATGGATGCATTCACAACAATTAATCCACTATCATTTTGACTTCTTTGCCAATTGTGGCATCTTTTCCTGTTGGACAGCTGGAACTTGTCAAAATCACTCAACTCATTCAAATATTTGCCACAACATATTGTTTAAATCCACTTAGAGTTCTGGATGAGCAGATGAAGGACATAACAAATTAGCTTAAGAGCAGCTGGTACCTTTGGGCAGAGTTGTCTGAGCTGCCATCTTTAGAAGTACCTTAACTCTAGCACATCTCCCCCGAGAATCGGGTCATTGCACCTCTTCTATCCCTACTCAATATTTACTGAGCTCCAAAACCACGTAGCAACAGAGCCAAGAAGCCAGACACCACCATCCTGCCCTTCTGTGGGTACATTTGCCTGTTAGGTATCAAGTTTTGCTGCTAATGTGAGGGGAACTGCTCTCAGTTGTAAAAACAAACAAAGCAGGCTCCTGGGACTGACAGGCAGGAGGAGAAACGCCTTCTTTGAGAGTCTGAAGAAAACTGCTGGGTTTGGAGTGCCCGCGGCTGCACTGCTCGCTTTGCAGTAAAATAAGGTACAGGTTTGGTCCAGGAGAATTGACACGGCTTCGTTACAGTATCATAAGCAGAGCAAGAGGCAGCAGGAGAGGAGATAAAGCACAGCAGTACAGCTGTTTCCCCGTTAATGGGCTTTTCAGATGGAGACTGCTGGGGCTTGCGTGTCCCCTCCTCCCCGAAGAAATTACAGGACTCTTGCAGAAATCCCAGCTATTCCATACAGTAATTACAGGGTCAGCTTATCACCTGCCGAGGGTCAGACTCAAACAGCAAGAGTCCCCGGGGCGGTTTCTGAGCTGACTTGGGCTCTTTGGGCCAATCCCAGGCCAACTGCGGGGCGGCTGCAGTTTTTCTCCTGACTTGGCTCTCAGGTCCTCCGGGTACTGCCTCGGGTGGACGGCACAGCAGATTCACCTAAGTGCATGAACTTGAAGCGCTGCCATCACGCAAGGGCTTCAGGACAAAACACCTAGCTGTTGAGTCATGCCGAGCATCGCCCAAGTCCCACCCGCCCCGCAGAAAAATTTCCCAATATCTACATTTTCTGCCTTTCAGATCAATGGTTATTTATGTCGTTGAAGGAGAAGCCTCAGGACCACAGCGTTTTGTCTCCACGTGTAAGCCCACAAGGAAGCAGCTAATTATATCGAGCATCTTCCCTAACAAACAACAGAAAGACAACTGACAATAAAAAGAGAGAGGGCTGGGGATAATGGAGATGTGGTTACCTGGCCTTTGGTTGACTCTTCTTTGCAGCAGCTTCACTTGCTTTAACTGGGTCTGGAAGTTTAGCGGGGATTGGAGAGTTCTGCAGATCCCAAGAACACCGAATTTTGTATTTTGAGAGCACAAAAATTCAGAAATCATTTGCAAAGGCATCTCAATTAAACAGGGAGACTGGGGGATCCCCAAAGCAATTTTTCCTCGTACCGGACACAGGACAAACAGCTTAACGTTAACGCCGTGAGGAGACAGTGGTTGGGGAGAGTCTTTACAAGGGAAAAATACAGTTTGGCTGTTTGACTATTTACTACATGTGGAATCTGAACACAAAACTTCATAGCTTTGCATAGCATACACCTGGGTATTTTTAAAAGACAACCTGGGGACAATAGCAGCAATACTTAGCACCGCTATAAAATACACAGGTATAATCGCACCAAACCCACGTCTTATTCATAGAGACCATAAATAACCACCTGAACATGGGGAAAAAAAATAGGTTTCTACTTATCTGGAAATAACAAAATAAAAGTCATGTTACAGATGTCCATAACACCGTAGGAAAACACCTGTCAACTCTATTTTTCAACTGAAGTCTATATAGATGCACTAAGAAGGAGGCAGATGGTTGTGTAAGGTCTGATGCAGTTCAAAAGCCCCAGCCAGACGGCAGACACAAAACTGCTATGTTTAAAACCAACTGCAGCACAAAATTACACACGCTACGATGAATGTGCCTGGAAATCAAATCGGTTTCACAAGCACGGCCTAGTTTTCCATGTTCACGTGCACAAGATCTCTTGTTGGCCTCACGCTGGTAACTGGGTGAGGAGGTAGATCAGGGACAAACAGAAATAAACAATATATGAAACAAAACCCTGTTTCTTCTCCACACCCACCCACCCCACCCCCAAAAAACCGAAGACAAGTAAGCAATTCTAATCATGAAAAAAAAAAAAAAAAAAGAGAGAAAGAAAAAAGATCCTCCTAATTACAGAACTAGGGGAACAAGCGGCAGAAAACAGCAGAAAGCTCAATATTCAGCAGTTGCCACCCCCAGCCTCCTCCCAGGAAGCCCTACGTCAGTCCACGCCTCTGCTACTCACCTGGACATTCTGGACTGGGCATTCCTTCTTTGCCAATTTGAACGCAAAGTAGGAGACCTGATAAATATCAGGTCTCTTATCAGGGTCCGGCTCAAGCATATACCCTTTAAAAGATGGAGATGCTAATATCAGAGCAACAGAACCGATTCACGCCAGCCCCTTGTGGCAGAGCTGCGTTTGGCATGACCAGACGCTAACAGGGTGTCCTGCCTCTCTCAAAGCACCCAGTCGGTGCTCAGCGGGGCTGAGGGTCGGGGTCTGCTGAGAAAGGGGCAACACAGAGTCAGGATGGACTAGGAGGTATTTTCCAATATAGCTATGACCAATCTGTAGCTGCCACTGAAGGCTCCGGGGCAAGGAGGGGAAACGCAGCCTGCTTGGTCAGGGAATAGCACTGGTTTCGACTTCTGCATTTCCAAGTGAAGCCGCAGGAGCAGAGCTTGATGCAGCCCCGGCGTGTCAGCGGGGCAGGAAGACAGGCCAGCCACACAGACCACTGCCTTCGCATAAGCGGAGAAAATACTGGGCTGCTCGGCAAGCACATCCAACTCTGTGTTAGTCAAGATTGTGGCTAGGGAAGCTGGGGGGGGTGGAAATCAAAGGCTGTGCTCAGAACAAGAGAGCTGCCCCAGCTTTGCCAAGAGTAGTGCATTGTACCCTTAATTACACAGTCACTCTAGTCAGTAGGTTATTTATAAGTCATTTCAGTTCTGTTTCTCAATCCACAGAAGATGAATTCTTATCACTAGTCTAAGTCACTGTAGTTCTTTTCAGTTCCTTATCCAAATAGATTTATTACTGGAGAAATACGTTTCTGCATAAATAGGCTTATTGTGCAAGTTTCTGTCGGACTCAAACCAAACGGTTGTCTGTTTTCCTGCCTTTCCACAGCGTTCACTACAGCCTAGCCAAACAGAAACTTCTTTGTCAGAACCGTCTCTCGAGGAGTGATCTCCTAACTACTAAAAGACCACTTTAACCACCCCTGAGTGTAAGCAAGTCTCTGAAAAGAAGA
Organism: Podiceps cristatus; assembly: GCA_000699545.1. Classification (NCBI taxonomy): domain Eukaryota; kingdom Metazoa; phylum Chordata; class Aves; order Podicipediformes; family Podicipedidae; genus Podiceps; species Podiceps cristatus. Next base: position 5,055 of record KL276679.1, read on the forward strand.
GAAACACCAACGGTTTTACCGCAGAAGCGGGGGATATGAGAACAAAACATCTCTGCTATTTTTTTCAGTCCTGCGGAAGTAGATTATGTCACTGTCAGAGTCACTCACGGATGAGGCAGTGCATGTCTTGCGAGTGCCGAGAATTATCTGGAATGGTGAAATTGCCATCGCAGATTGCCACCTGACTCTCCCCAAATGGCAAGGTGAAGTAACACAGCTTGTACAGTAAACAGCCAAGGGCCTAAAGAGAGAGAACAGAGCAACGGCTTTAACAAACAAGCAAAGCAGAGAACGGTACAATTCAAACCCCGTGGCAGGTAACGGGGAAAGCGCTTTAGCTGGTTCTGCTACAGGGGTCCTGCGTGACGCCGGGCCTACGCCTGAACGTCCCCGTCATCGACTTGAAAACACGCGTAGCTATATGGGAAGATCAATACACGAAGAGTTCTCCCTCACTAGGCTGAGTTACTGTAGTCTGGGGGATCTGAGTATCATCACACACACCCCACAGCTCCACATACACCACGTAACCCTTCCTGTTTCCGCCACATACTGGGAGAAAAAACCCAAAGTAATAGCAAAAATAAATGGTAATCATCATCCTTAATACATTTATTCTGACAAAGAAAAATCCAAACTGTTTCCAAGCTGAAGTTCAAACAACCTTTTAACTGTTATAAATATGTACCAGGGAGAGACATACAGATAAGTCTGCAGGCTGCTAGGTTATATCACCCTTCCATCTATTTCCGTGCTGATTTTGTCAGCACGAACAACCACTTTTTTCCAAAAGAAAATACAAGTTCTGCACAAAGGGCTAATTATGAAACACTCCCACCATCTCAGAGGGGAGAGGAGGAAACATTTCCTAATCCTAAGCAACTCATCATCAGCTTATATCTTTTGTCATAGGATTTTACAATTAAATTGCACTCTAGTTTAAAATAACCTCGATGAGATTTAAGGAAAGGGAGGTTGCAAGCAGGACAAGCACTGCAACAGGCCTCGCAGCCGAGACCCCGCTGTGCTCACCACCCCACGCTCGTGTGGAAACACTCGGCGGGTGACTAGAACAGAATTCCTTCCGTGCCAGGAAGGGGATCATAGGATCATAGGATTGTCAAGGTTGGAAAAGACCCTTAAGGTCATCGAGTCCAACCGTTAACCCATCACTGCCATCCGAGCCCTTGGGTCCCCGCATTTCCACATTATCACAGGAAGCAGTGCAAATCCTCGCTTCTCCTCTGGCTGCCTTTGAGGCCCTGACAATCTTTTCATGCTGTTACAGCTGCGACCTTCCCTCTCCGGGTCTCTAACACCAAGGCGAGTGACCCGGCACTGGTCCAGGGCCCAGTTCTACAAACCTCCCGCTGAACTCAGCGGAGCAAGAGCCCCACAGGAGCCGCTGCTTTCCCGGCTCCGAGCTGAGCTCACAGAGAAGACAGAGGACTCTTCCCAGCAGATGTCACACCAGTAATTTTCCCCTCTTGTATATGCAGATGCAGAGCCCTTGAGGATACATTAAAACCCTCCTTATACTGCTTCTGCCTCCTTACTTCCTAGCTCAGGGCTTCAGAAACCATACAGACATGCTCTGAATTAGCATTTTAATCACATCCCATTTGCTGAATTGCCACTATACTACAAACAGCACAGACCTGTTTTCATCTCCATCCCCACTAAAGGGAAGCTCTCCATCCTTGATCAGGTCAGCCAGTAACGGACTACACCACAGTCACATTTTGCTCTCAACGTGAAAAGCACGGCAAGATCGCACCCATCCTTAGAAAGAGCAGTGCAAAAGCTTGGTCTTTGGCCAGGTTTGACAACTCACACCCGTGTTACACTGTCCGGGATAAGCACACTATTGCTCCCGGGGGAAGGTCTGCACCCGTGTTACACTGTCCAGTATAAGCACACTATTGCTCCCGGGGGAAGGTCTGTTTTCTCCGTTTTCTACTGAATTCTGATCAGTAACTCTGATTTCACGAGTTCGCAATCCAACCCGGGCACGAGTAGCCACAACACTTTGAATTTTCTGTTTTAACTCCTAAGATACAAAATCAGGTTTGCACTGTTCAACCCTGGAATTTCATACATCTCTAAATTAAAACCAGACGGGAGGCAGCATGCAAAGCAGCCTGCATGTTTCATCCACAAGCCCCTCTGCTCAGCAGTCACTCATCAGAAGCATCAAGCAGAGGAACTCTTTATTCAGAAACTGTCCAGTCTCTTATGAAAACTAGGTTAGTCCCAGCCAGAAAGTTACCCTGTCATTATGGTAATGAAAGCAAGCTGCAGTCTGGTTGTACAACGTTAACTGGTTTTTATACGTACCCATATGTCTGCTTTTGTAGTAATAAGTTTGCCACTATACAGGTTGACCATTTCTGGTGCTCTATAGGATAATGTAGTGTACCTGTAGCAGAAAGATCTGTCAGTGAGTTCGAAAGGTGCATTTTCACTACGTCACGTTTCCAAATAATTCAAAATTCACTCCTTCCTTATTCATTTTAGGGAAAGGGATATGAAAGACAATTGATTGGAAAATCTCATAACAGCAGCATCTGCTACGTACCTCTAGCAATAACATACTAACCCCTGCAAACTGCCCTGTGAAACCAAAGCGGTAACCAAGATCCCTTCCAAGCAAGTAATTTACTCACAAAACAGCACAGTCATTTTAAGAACACAAACATTCAAGGATTCGGCCTATTAACAAGGTCAGTAGTCAAACGTCCTCTGCAATGTCCTCACTGCTGGGGCTTTGGCCAACTGTATTATAAAGATCGTAACTGGGTACGTGGCTCCTAATAAATAGACTTCCATACCAGGACTCCTGCTCGGAGTCATTGTAAACGAGGGAAAGGTTATTTCGTATCTCAAGCTATAGCTAGAATCTGCCTCATTTTAACAAACCACTACAAACAGAAAAGCTGGAAACCACGCCACAGCTTAAGAGACTCTTATGATAAGATTTCCTATCAGTAGGTCTACAATTTCTGCTGCGGCACCTTGCATGCCATTTACCTTGGAACACATTGCTAAAGGCAAAGTTTTTGTAGGCTTGTTAATAAATGCACAAACAGGGCATTCCAGCGGGACTGCAGAGCCAGACTAGGGGAGCTCTAAAAGCTTCAGCCAAACAGGTCGTGAAAATCCATGCAGGTGTAACTGAATCCTAACCAAAAGGAGGCATTTGCATACATTTCTAACACACTGGTTTCGAGCCAGAATATTGTATTAACAGAGCTAGAAAGTATTTAGCAGTGATGTTGTTAAAACTAAAGCGAGAGCAAGGAGCCTGCTCCATTCCTAAAAACCAGCTAAGTTCCCGTTTTAGAAGCATCAAGGTGCACCTAGTTGCTACCACTATAGCCAGTCGTCCATGGGACGAGAGAAGGAGCCAGATGAAACACCTCAAGGCCCTTACATTTTCTGTGAAGAGCGGAGGAGTTAGGCCACACATTCCCTTAGTCACTGCAAGGATTTATGATGAGCAGCTCACGGAGGACAGGGATTTTGTCACCCGCTGTACTGCCGTTCAAAGCTGCCAAGACAGATGAGGGACAGAGACAGACTGACCCTATACATAACAGAGCATGTCACTACCTCGTCAAGGTGGGCAACTTCTCTGCATTAGTACACTCAGTCCTTCAGGTCCAAAGCAATTACATCAAGCTCAATTTATTGTTTCACCTCCCCCCAGGCACTTATTCACCTGCAGCAGACGCTTCTATGCAGCAGCATCCAACCTGCTGCAACGGGCCTGCGTAAAATTTAGTCCCAGTACAGGAAAAAATACACACGATGTCCGAGTGGAAAAGGAAAAGCACACTTACTTTTTGATCTCCTCCTCTACCGCATTCACCCCTTCTGTTTGAGGGTTCTGGAATTTGTTAGTAGCGCTCCCAAAGTCACACAGGACATAGTGGCCACGATCGTGCAGCAGTATGTTCTCAACCTACGAGCATCACAGACAAATATAGAATCGCTCAGACAAAAACACATTCGTTTACTTTAGATGAGCCAGGGTTTTTAGTGCCTGAAGACATATTAGACACATCTGACATAAAAGCATAACATGACAGCAAAGAAAATACGCATCAAAATTCTGTCACTTCTCCTAAAATAGAAGTCAAATTGTGGAAGCATCGTCGGAACACTGCCTTCCACCCTGCCACCTCTGCTTTCTCCTCTTGCAAGCACATCACTTTGCCTCTACTAAGACTACTATGTGCTTCCAGACAAGAACCGTGTCCTGGTGCCTTCAGTGCTCACCTTCCCTGAGCTACTGCGACCCATAGTCTGGCACCCGAGTTTGGGACAGGTAATCCAAGCCGCCCACAGCTTTGTGAAGGGCTATACCCTCTCACTGTCCAGTGGCGCAGAGAGGAGGCAAATGGATGACAGCACACGCTTCTCTGCTTTATGAAATTATAATACATCCCTAGTTCTTTGCCTGCCTTTCACCTGTCACTTTGGGTCTCACTCAAAACAAACCTCAGCTTATGCTTTAGTTGCTTGTTACTAGATGTGTCGGGCACCCCGTACTCCCTTAACAGTGGCTGTATCAGCAGAGGTTCCTCCAGGCTGCTGAGACGACCCCTTTCTTTCCAATATTATTTATTAGCTTGAAATCAGACAACAGAAACAAATGCTGAAACAAACACCTGGGACAGCTTGCAGGGAGGAGGGGGAAGAAGAGACCACCACAAAAATCATTATCAAGCATTAACGAAAATCTAGCTTGCATCCACTGTCTAAACGTTTCGACTCCAACGTAAGATGTGGGAACACCTGGGTTCAGTCCTTTGCTTGGGCAGAGCCTCCCTGTATTCTAGTTCCTCATCTGTACAGTGGCATTAACAGCATGTTCTCTCAAGGGAACGCACACAATTTAACATATTTATCTTCAATCAATGTCAAATGCTCAGATAGAATGAGATAAAACATACTGCTCATATATTTCAAGAAAAACCACTATCTAAGTGCTCGCTAACAAAACCTTTTGGAAGTAGACCTCCTCATCAAGGATGATCTTTACAAGAAGGAAAGAAAAAGAAGGAGTCAGCATTTTGAGCATCAGAAAATGCAGCCAAATTAGAGCAGCTGAAGGGGAAAACGCTGGCTTGAAACCAAGGGTTAAACACCACCCCTTCCCCCCTCTGCTCTCCATCTGCTTTGAATAAAGCATTGCATGCAGATATTCTCCCTAGCAGATCAACACTGACAGCGTTATTCCCTATTCCCTGCAAATACTCAAACATTTCCAGAAGAGTCCTTCCACTTTATCTGGCCAAGTCCGACATGACTTCTCACTAAAACACCGTTTTGTTAAACATCCGCACCAGACTATCCAGCAACCATGCTTGCTCAGCAACTTTCAGACAAAAAAAAAAAAAAAAAAATATAAAAAACCACTAAACACCCCAAAAAACCCCACCACCACCCCCCAAAAAACCCCACCCAGCAAAACAAAGCACCTGAATTACTGCTACTGACTGCCAGGCCAGAGAAAACTGTCTTTAAAAGGAGTTTAGAGGTGCCTCCGTGCAGTCAAAAAGCAGTCAACAAGCACTGCTGAAACTCCAGCTGCAGCCTTTGACGTGCCCAACACTTAAAGAGTCAGATTTAGACCCCAAGCAACAGTCTTTAAGGGAAACTATGAATTGCCTTAAGGTTTGTTAGTTACAGAATGTAGGTATCTTCTGCCTTTAATCTAAAACAAACGCCTTTCTCTGCTAAAACTTTAACTAAAGTGGTAAAAACACTGCACAGACACAGACTGGCGAGGGGTAAGGAATAAAGCTTCCTTTAATTAGCAAGATCAACACACATTATCCTCTCGTGAGAGCAATGGCTTTTAAGGCCAGTATTTCTAAGTTCGGGTAGTGCTGCGGGAGGGCTGCATCACCAAGGTACGCTTTCCGACTGCTTTCCAGCACCTTCAGGTCTCTCTAGGGATGTTTCAACTTCCCTTCCTCCCCGGCACCATTCACTATTGACTTCGGGAAGTTTATTCAGTATTTCATAGCAAAGAAATGAAAGCAACGTGACATCTAAGCACTACCTGATTTTGGCACGGGCATGTTCTTAACGTGGTCGATACCAGAGTTTACCATTAGAGGACTGAAGGATTTTACACATCACACTCTGAACACAGAGCCACAAATTCCAGGCAAAAGCTTGTGGTGGCATCGGGGCAAGACTTGGCGTTACAAAGAAGGGTGAGGGAAGGCAGAGTGAGAACAGCAGCACAGTGTGACTGTCTTATCACGCCACAGAGAAGTGCAACACTGGGAGGACTCCCACTAAAATGAAAGCGGAACAAACTAAATCGTTAACATGAAAGCACAACCTTCAGGTTATTTCAGAAGGCTGGGAAAAGAGAAAGAGGTTTTGGTCAACAGCATCCTCTGGGTTGACTGACAGTATTTTGCTGCAGGCTGCTGTGTGTCTACTACAAGAAAAATCAGCCACTCATCTGCAAGCCAGTCATCTACTGGAACCAGGTGGGTTCAGACTAGCAGAACCATCACAGGTAGAAGTAGGAGACCTCTCACTGCAGAAAGCTCAGAGCTGCAGAAATCAAAGTTGGCTCTAAGCTGGTGCTTTGAACAACATGAATTATAGGAGGTGAGACTGGAAAGACAAGGTTAAATATAAAAAGTTATGCAAAGAACTGCCACTAGCTATAGGGTACTTGTGTAAATCGTTATCATCAGCCCTAGATCGATTTTCCTCTCCCTCTACCTCACTAAAACCTGCTCCTCTGGGGTCTGACAGTTATAGTTTCTCTACATGGATTCCTGCTTAGAAGCAGAGACTTCACAGCCAAGGTAACAGAACAGATAGCCATAAGAAGGTTTGGCCATTTGTTCTTCACTGTTAAAAGGTCTAACCTAAAGACATGGGAATTGTTCTTATTCCAGAGAAAGAACAAAAATGAACTTTATGGAATGCCCTGCAGCAGCAATGGCCTATGAACCCTGAGGGTGAGGAAGATATCTGCAAGAACAAGCATAGGCTTACACTGCCTCTGTAGGGGTCCTAACTAGGGCAGAGGCAGCACGCGAGGGGCTTCCCGATGTCTAGAACAAAAGCAGCAGCAATATACGCCCGGGTCTGTGGCAGTTAAAGCACATGAAACTAAAGATCACACCCCGTCACGCACACAGGGACAGACTGATACAGCACCTGGGAGCTGACTATCAGGTCAGGAAGGAAAACCTTAACACGCACAGGGGTGACATACTGTAAATTTTGTGGCCTCTATTCGCAGTGAGATGCCCACTTCTGCTTGTAGACACGCTGTTTAAGGGTGCTGTTGCCCCCAGCTGTTGGTCACTTCCTACCAGTTGGAGACTGTGCCAACAGGAGGTTGTTCTGCTGCAGGCAAAGCCTGTTGAGTTAATTCAAAAATCACAGCCACAGGCGGCTGAAACTAATCCAGCTGCGTTGGTCTGAAAGGGCTTAAAGATTATTCACACGATCCCTTCTGCTGGCAGAGCTCTCTGGGCAGGAACCCCCAGTGTTAGAGCAACATCAAAGAGCTGGAAGGAAAAAGCAGCCTCCGATCCCCGTGCAGCTGTCTGCACAGTCAACGTCTGCCCACCCTGCAACAGGGTTACACTCGCCCCAGAACACCTACCCGATGGATGCCCCTCCTTACGCTCAGAGCAAAGCTTCTCTGGACCTCAGTCCCTCTTGGAATTGCAGCTTCCCCTTGGTGTTATTAAATTTGCACTCAAATTAAGGCAAAGCATATCTAAATCATTCAGTTAGTAGTTAGATCCCGAATTGTGGCTGGAGCTCCAGAGGGCATCACGACAGCAATAATACAACATTCAACTGGGAAACACGTCTCAAAGCAGAGAAAAAAACAACTCTCTGACCTCGGGCACAGCCTAACCACCAAGAGCCAGACCTTATTAACTTTACCAATCTAAGCACGCAGCAGTGGACTGGACATCAGACTGTAACAGTCCATTTCAACAGCAACTCAGTGTAGAAAGTAACGCTCAACTCACTAATCCATCACAGACAGCCCAGAATTTATTCACATGCCACACAATGACTTTCTTCTTTATTAAAAAAACACAGGGATTCACCAAAAAGGTAACAGCAGGGGGCTGATACCACCTGTAGAAGTTCCTGTTCCTAAGCCTCATCCTCTCACCCCAGTCTTCCTTGCCTAAACAAGATGCCCACAGACCTTAACAGCTTTAAATCCAGGCCTCAAATTTGTAAGATTCCACTCGTTTCACTCTAGAAAAACAGATGTCAGACTTGTTTCATATATTCAAACTGATTGAGCAGTGAGGTCACCATCGTTTGAAACGCGCTAAAGCATACCAAACCCTGAGGATCTTTTTCCCTGCGCTACCTGGCTCTGTTGGCGCACGTGGCATCTTTTCCTCCTATAAAACAACGGCTAGCAGCACAAAACAAACATCTGTGGAGGGCTCTGAAAACACAACCTGACCCACAAAGCACATCCGAATTTCAAATGTACATAGGAGCCTCCTTCTTGGCTGAATATATTATTCAGGCATTTACAAGCTAGCTGAGAGGAAAGGGAAGGTCTTTTTGTTTGTTTGTTTGATTACAGGCATGGGATTTTTCAAAAGCTCTCCCCCTGGCTCAGCCCTGTTCCCAGCAAACCACAGAGTTTTACAATGCACTTTCATGGTCAACAGAGAGTTAGAGGCCAGTTTCAAAAGCTTCTAACGACCCCTGCCCCAAGGCCAACATCTCTGGAAGGATCCTTTTAATGTGGGTCCAGGAAGGAAATTTATAGCATGCTTTTTATGAACTACCTTATAACATCAATAAGGTTTCAGGTGGTAGAAAGTCACTGTGAATAATTCATCAGATACATTCTGGCACATCTCCTGTGCAGAACAGAATTATTCACAAACATTTGTGTTTTCTAAGTAGATCTATAGATGGTAAACATATGGTAAGCAGCAATGAGAGACTTGTTTCTTTTTTTATCTTCCAGTGGAGAGAGGTATTTATGCCCACTTTTCCTCATTACTAACAACAGAAACACAGTACCGGTATTCAAAGCCCGTCTGCCGGGGCGCAGGCAGCAGACAGACACGTTAAGGAGGATGCCCACTCCCTGCTGCGTTACTGGAGTCCACAACTCACCTTCAAATCCCTATGGATTATTGGCGTTTTACACTGATGCAACCTGGCTACAGCTTCGCAGGTGTCGCAGAAGATCTGCAGGACCTCATTCTCCGTGAACCCCGTCTGCAGGCGTTGGTTCATGAGGTTCACCACTTGGCCTCCTGAGGAGAAACAAACACCAAAAATCAGAGCAGGCACGAAAAATGAGGTCTGGCCTGGTCTAAGTCCCAGTTCTACTAGACATGCCGTGGCTTAGCCAGCTCCCCACCAAGCTGTGGCTGTACAGTCAGTGCACAAGAAGTTCATGAGTTCAAATAATTCAGAATTCACATCAAGCCTTCCCCAGAGGCTTTTGGCAATCTGCTTACTCATCTTGTTTCATTCTCTTTTCCTCGCCCAAGTCCCAAGGGGTTTTGTGTATCTGCCGGCAGGCGTTAGATCTCATCTGGCCTGAACAACGCTTCAAGAGCGGCGAGTTAGCTTCTAAGGCCCACGTTCACCTGGCTCTGTTAACAGTCGAACCTAATTCTGACTAAGACACATCATCTTTCTTCTTCAAATTAAGACTTTTTTTGTCAGGCTAGAGGAAAAAAAGGCTGAATTTGGGGCAAAGCCCACAAAATAGTTTGCCACATGTAAGTAAGAGAAGGGAGAACAGGAGACACTCAAAAAACCCATACGCTACCAAGTGGCTTGGCTAAAGTCATAGACAGGCAAACAAACAAACAAAAAAAAGAAAAAATAATAATCTCTGTAGCAAGGGAAACTCCAGACTAACAAAAGCAAGTTTTCATGAACGAGTCCTGAATCTTCCTCAACTTTGAGGTTTTGCTGCTCTCAAGGCCTTTCCAAAACAATCCACAGAGGTTCTTCCCCCTCAAAACATCCGATACGCACAGAGAAAAAACTCCTTTCTGAAGCTTTGGCAAAGCAAAACCGTATCATTTCACTTCACAAGTGTTGGAAATCTTTATTTTCATGGTACAAAAGAAAAGCTCAGCTTAATAAATAGTACAGCTGTGAACATTTTGCACTCCAAGTGAGTGCAGTTCTGCACACAAAGACACGCTGATTTGGTTTGGAAGCTGTTTGACACAAAAGGAAAGTAACTAGGGAAAAGCCAACGTCTAACAGCAATTCCTGCGCTTCTGTCTGAATGTTGGAGACAGAGGCTGAGCAGAGCACCTGGCAGAACAAGCCACATGAGAAATACCACCTTGCAGCTCTCCTCCTTTCAGGTGGAAGGAAACACCTCAGAAAGACAGATTTTACTTCATCAGCCCAAAATTTGGCACAGAGGGGCGGCTAGCGCAGCTGGAGGGAGCCCGTTCGGAATTGCTACGGCTTGCACTTCTCTCCACAGTGGGGTCTGCGACATGGAGCTGAGTATGGATTTTCTAGCACTGCCAGGCCTATTTCTTACCACACTCCTCACGAGGTTTAAGCTTACAGAGAAGTTGCATAACGATTCCTTCAGCAAAACTACACAAGATCCTTCCCTTCACCAGCGAACAAACCCAACCCAAGTTAGTCAAGACTCCTGCATCAAAACGAAGCGGCAAAGAGGGCACGGCAGAACAGAACGCTGTACCGTACATGTTTAAAGGCATTTTAGCATCTAGTTGTTCTTGCTACAATGCACTTGGCTTCAGATAAAAGCCAAACAGTCCCAAGAATACCTATTTCCATCAGCTGCCACTGTCCAAAACAGCCACAGACTTCTGAAGTCACCTGGCCAAAACATTATTTTTGCTTAACACTATTCCTGCAAGAGGCATTTGAGCACAGCACATGCGTCATTTTCCAAACACCACATCCTAGCCACAAGAGATCAAAGCTTTGGGACAGCTGGAAAAGACTGGAAGAGCCTGTCTGGCTACAGACAGCCAAGCAAAAAGGTCAGAGGTAAAAGGAATACTTTTTGGCTTCACATTATCCATTTCATGCTTCTTCCAGAACAATCCTAAGTCAGGCTGAAGTGGAAAAAAGCTTGCAATATGACATAAAGAAAAGAAGAATTTCATTCCACAGCCTGGCAGCTTTAGAAGAGCCACTTCTTGTGTGGACCACCCTACGGAAAAAAGCAATCATCAAATCACTAAGGTTGGAAAATACCTCTAAGATCATCAAGTCCAGCCGTCAAACCAACGCCAACATGCCCACTAAATACATACATACAATACAAAATATATCTAAGGGTTCTCCTTCAACAGAAAGGGTCTAGGACCACCCTGGGTGGCACCAATCCCATTAACAGAGTCAACATAGCCTTATTATCATCCACTTCTCACCTCGTTTTGGCTTTGTTTTTTTCAGAACGGTTCCTTGGCAGCCAAGGAAGGGCCAAGGCCTAGGAACAGGTTTGGGTTTTTTTTAAAGGAAGATGTTGTGCAAGTTTCCTGTAAGCACTGAAAAGGGACAAATCTACCAATGAACAACACTGAAGCCACACTCACCTCGACAGAAGTCCATTAGTATCAGCACTTCCCACACGTCACCACTGCTTACTGAGTTTATACTGGAATCAATGTATCCGACGATGTTCTTGTGGCCAGATAGATCCCGCTGCGAGATAAAGAAATTGAAAGCATAAGCCAGCGGGCAACATTTTAATCTGGTTCCTCTACACTGCACAGCTTTCCCAGCTCTCCTCCTGTATAGGCACAAACTTCTCTCACTTTGGATTAATTGTCACGCAAAACTTGAATGAACCTGAGGTCTGTCTCTACCTGTTTTCCTTCTAGAAGGATTTGAGACAAACAGTAGAGAAACAGTCAACTAGGCTGTCAAGGGATCAATCCAGATTTCTGCGTGTTCCCTTAGACGGTCCAGGCCAAGCTACACGGAGCTGCTCCTGCTGTACGTAGAGGGGAGAACAAGGCTGATGCTTTCTAACTCGATAGATTAAAGCACTAGTTCTCATATCAATGACCTATCCATGACACGTGCTAAACCTGCAGGGAAAAGTCATTTCTTTGGGACTGCCAGCTTCACACACGCTCCCAGGTGTGATAGCCGGTTCAGTTCGATGTCCAAGTTCACCAGTAAAAGAAATCAAGATTCTGCTGGTCACATTCTGCTGTTACGCTGTAGGGTTGCAAAAAGTGCAGTTGAGTTTAAAATACTACTTTATTGCACAAAAGCTAGGAAAGAAGAAAATATTTCCTTAGTGACATACTGGTTCTTCAGGACAAAGATTAAGTGCTTCTGATATTCAGTTCAGGAGCAAGTGGACCTGCCGAGTAAGAAGGATGCTCCTCACCCTCACATACATTTCATAGAGGCACCAAAAGACATGGAGCCCATGGAAAGCACCAGCAAGTAAAATCCAAGTAAACAAGCTTTGTGCGCACAGCTAAAACCTTTGATGTAAGATCTAATCTGAACTCCTCCCGTGTAGCGTTAGCTACGGTGATGACAAACCATGCCCAAAAGGTTCACTGCACTATCGCACAAACTCCAGAAGTTAACTTTAAAGGTATTAACCTAATTAAAAGCTACTTCAAAAAAACACACCAGAACTGCTACAGGTAAGAGCTTCTGATATGAAGATCATCCACCCCAAACCTATGCCTCCTGTGGTAAATTAGCAGAATGAGGATTTTACATTTCCTTCCCCACCTCGCTCTCGATGTATTCAAAGGTATTGATGAACAACTTCAAAAGCGGCACTTTCCGTGTTTACCAGGCTCCAAACAAGACTAAGCAAATCTATTTGGACCATCTAATTTTTTTCATTATTTAGAGATGCTAAGTTTAAAACAGCTATTAGAAATAGCTATCCTATCATGTAGCTCCTTCTGTCCAATAATCTAGAGAAACATCCCAGCACGTATGCTAAATACTTCCCTGTTTCAAAAGCCAAGTCAGTAACTACCCAACAAATACTGGTTTTAATCCTTCACCTCACCAATGCAGAGATAGCCTTCATCCCAACCTAAAAAATTAGAAGCTGTTGTGATATAAATTCACCTCAGGATGGAGGTCTTCCGGTCACACACTGATTCGAGTTCAAAGATGGTTACATCAGAATCAGCCTTTTCTGATGAAGTCTAAAAGACTTTAGCCCCGAAGTGACGATTGTTAGACTTTGCATTCTAACACCCCCAACCATGCTCGCCTCTTCAGCTCTTCCTTTCCCGTTAAGTCATGAGGTTGACATAGGAGTTTCTCCCTCCCCTCATTTTCCCGAGATTCCCTCTGCTACTTCAGCTCCCATATTTTTCTTGTCCACTAAAACTCTTTAAATTTTAAATAATTCAATACAAGATTTTCACATAGTCACATAACTCAAGGAATTCAGTATTTCCAAAAGACAGACAGTTTTGCTTAGAAAACCCACGGGGTTTGGCACAATGCTGCACACATCAGAGGCAGAAGGTGACCAGGCTCCCGCCCACCACTCCATCCCAGTCTGGGGCCCCAGTACAAAGCGGTGACTTACCATGATTTGGATTTCTCTTTTGCAGACTTGCAAGTCATACTCGTTATTGACGTACATCCGCTTCAGGGCACATTTCATCCCATTGTTAGTCCTCACAAGAAACACTATTGCAAATCCACCTGTGGAAGACACAAAATCATCCTATTCATTAAGAAGCCTCTTGGTCCTTCCTTCCGACCCTGTCCCTTCCTCCGTCTGCCTTCAGAGTACAGTCAGAAGACCGAGGGCACTCAGCAGCCACCAACAGAGCCCTTACACGCGCTTAGCTCCAGAGCTTCCAACTCTGCCCAGACAGTTATTTCTGGGAACTAAAAGGAATCCAAGGGAGCAAATCTTCAATTAATGGAAGCAAAGTTAACATTTAACATCTCCATAAAAACAAGCAATTACACCAGTTACTTGTCCTGCCAGACAGTCCTTCATTGTTCCATGAATTTCCATTATGAAGAAGAAAGCTGAAGTATAAACAGCAACGTTGCCTTGGACAGAAATCAGAGCTACAGATCATCCACTGAATTACTAAAGGCCTAAGCTTAAAAGGCTTCCCAACTTTTGAAGCATCTAAGTTACATTACAAAGCTGATTTGTGCAAGAAGCAGAAGAAACTCATCTCCCACACATGGTTTGCTGTTAGTGCTTTTAAGAAAAGGACAGAACAAGAAAAAAATACACCAACACAACTCATTTTGTGGTCATTGCTATTAGTAAAGTCAGGACTCCCAGGATATACTTGACCTGTTTAGGATGAAAGCCTTTCATCTCTGTTAGCAATGCATCAAAATAAATGGATTTTCCATTTGTAGTGCTGGACAGAACTAGGAAGCTGACCGAGGATGGAGGTATACGGGCACCAAAGTTTTGCACGTGGCTCCCGGAGATCAGAATGAATCAGAACAAAGAGTCACAGGTAGCCAAGAAGAGCTGCACCACGGTAGAAAGGGAAGCACGACGACACCGTCGATGCCACAGCCTAACAGCACTTCGTTTGCTCTCTGTCACCTTACGTTACAGCACGTACTTCAGGATTTTTAAAGAATCAGCTCCATAGTAACTCATGATTCGGTGCTGCCGTAGCCTCCAGAAGTCCCACTACGCCAAGAGCTGTAGTTACACACCATAAAAAAAAAAATAGTCACATCCCAAAGAATTCTCATTTTAAAAGCCTGAGCCCTTTGGCAAGTCCCATTCCTTACAAGCTGCCAGAAACCACCAGTCACCAGTACACATATAGTTACATATGACATGTTCGTACATGATTATTACTAATGGTTATTTGGTACTTAAATGGAGTTCCTTCCCATCTTGTAAAACGTGACAAGCAAGACGTGGGTAAAATTTAGCATTAAAATAGGTTGAATTTGACAATGCCTGTCTTGCAACAACTGGTGCTTACAAGTTGTTAACAAACCACACACCACAGCCAAAAGGCCCACTGAAGCTTTTACTAAAACTGGGATTTATTTTTACTAAGAAAAGATTGAAAAAGAGCAAATGACCCGACAACACTGCTGTGTTCAAAGCACAGCCCTCCCCACTTGTTATCAAACAGCTTTTATGGCACTCATTCCAGCCCATCTTCCAAAACAACCCCAGAAGCGTTACACATGCAAATAACATGTCTGACAGCACCAGAGCTGTTAAACAAAAATCTCTTTTAGCATACAAACCCCTTAGTTTTAGACATTATATTTTCCCATAGGAACTAGACCGATTGGGTTTTCCAAGGAAGTCTCACTGATTTTTAGGAGCAGCCCCACAGAAGCTGCAAAAAGGTGCAACAGAAAGAAAAAGGAGGATGAAAAACAAGTGTCCAGACTTCAATTAAAGGTCTTAAACTATAACCAGGCTGCAAAATGGATATTCAAATTGGGAAAAATGGGACATGGCCCTGGGATACAGCAAGCCATACAGATGCTGCTCATTCCTGCCGGAGAGGGTTTTCAAACCCTTGTAATTCTAGAGGGCCTCATTTCTTCCCAGTGCTCCAATTCAGACACAAAAATAACCCCGACTCCCCCCCTTAAACTGCTTCAAGTTGAGGATCTCAAATTACAAGTCATTTTTAAGAACTCCTGAACCCGCAGTGGTAGCCTTATTGTTCTACCCGAGCCACATTTGTCTCGTTTCTGGAGAACAAATCTGCACAGCCCGCTGTGCTATCTTTAGCCCAAAGGGTATCTTTGTTGAAAAAAGCAAGACAGCACTCTACTGATTTCCCACACACACACACTTATAGCTCACAATGGTGCCAGTAAGAAATAAGGGACCCATAACCAGCACCGCTTCCCCAAACCCTACTTTCTTAACACATTATGCTTTTTAAAATCATTGGAGAGATCAGGTTTGGACTTTTTTTTTTTAATTTCTGTAAAATATTTCTGGGGGCCATAGATAAAAATATAGATAAAACACTAAAAAAAAAGTTTTTATTAGAGTCTGAGCCATCATAAAACTTTTTGGGAATGACAAGAGTTTTGGGGATTTTTTTTGTGGGTTATTTTTGGTTTGGGGGGGATAGTTTGCTTATTTGTTGGGTTTTTTTGTGTTTTTTTTTTTTT
>KL276680.1:0-13174 GCA_000699545.1 Podiceps cristatus
AGTGGCTGAGCAACTTTATCTGCCATTTCCCCCAGGACCCTCAGGATCTCAGCTACGGGATAACTTGTGTGAGGTTATGTTTGCCAATACTAGAGTAGACATAGTACATATTATCAGAGCTAAAAAAAACCCCAAAACTGAAATAAGATTTTGTCTCTCTGAAATGAATCACTGTAGTCATATAGATGCCATTTTCATTGCAATATACAATTGTAGAGTTTCATTAAATATCCTAGATTACTAGGACACCCATCGTGTTAAGGAATACTGAGGCTGGAGTACTATCTTTGTTGTCATGGCTGAATCCCTTTCTTTCTATAGTGGAATAAGACCAACATACTTAAATATAGAAATTCTTAATAGAACTTTCTTTTTTTCTTCATTACAACATATGAACTACATCAGAGAAATTTCTGTTTTCATTTAGAATCTCATTTTCTTCAACTGGCTGTCAAAAAAATAAGGAAGAATAAAACTCAAAATTATTTTAACAGCTTCAACTGAAAAAAAATGAGAGTTTGTTTAAAGGAGGATTTATACATTTCAAAATGTTGGGACTGGCTTTTAACAGTTCTTACAGGTGTTGGTCAAAACATTCAGCCCTCTAACTGTTTCTACATCTCACTTAAGCAGATTTTTATACTTTACATACTCTTATATGCACTCTTTAGACCATTTTCGAGCATAGTGTATTTTAAAAATTCCTTAGATCAGGCACTCTAAATATTCCTATGAACTGGCATTTGCTTTTTCAAAGCTACTCAGAATTTGAGTGTACCTATAGAAACTATTGGGATATATTTAAAAGGAAAAGAAAAACTGAAACCATATGTGTAACACCAAAAAAAATTTAATTTGCTAGTACCTCTTAGCTATTAACATAATATATGCTATATTTTTTTTTTTACCATATATAGGCTACAGTCCATATCACCAATCTGATAATTCATTTGTCTAAATACACAAACTTATCTCCTAGAAATAGTGCTTAAGGAGTTTTTTTTGTTTTGGTTTGGGTTTTTTAATAAATTAAATATACACATAGTAATATTCTATCTGGCATATCCAGAACTCTAGATTTCAATGTCTGCAAAACTCTTGGCTGAAATATTAACTTGTTATATGAATTAAACTGTACATTAATAAAAGAATAAAGGAACATCATTATAAAAGCACATTCAAAGCAGATGTTTCATTATCTGTATTTCTAATAAACACCTATTTCCCAGACATGCAATACACACACTATGTGAACTCTACAATGTACAGCTAAATGGTCTCACATCTTCCCATTATCCTAAGAAATATAACGATAATATGATCATGACACTCAGAGAGTATGTTAAATAACCTATTTTATCAGAGTTTTAAATTAGCTGTATGATTTCTATGCTACTGTGTACTAGACAGGAATACGTTCTTTATCAGCAATGCTGTTTGTGTTTTAATTGAAGAAAATGAGAAAGTGAAATATGACATAGGGGCTAATTTAGTTGTAAGGCTGTTTTGGGAATCACAGAATCACAAGAGTGATAGGGGTTGAAAGGGACTCCTAAAGACCATCTAGTCCACCCCCCCTGCTAGAGCAGGGTCACCCAGAGCAGGCTGCACAGGAACGCGTCCAGGCGGGGTTTGAATATCTCCAGAGCAGGAGACCCCACACCTCTCTGGGCAGCCTGTGCCAGGGCTCTGTCACCCTCACAGCAAAGAAGTTTTTCCTCATATTCAGATGGAACTTCCTGTGTTACAGCTTGTGCCTGTTGCCCTTGTCCTGTCGCTGTCCACAGAAAAGAGTCTGGCCCTGTCCTCTTGACACTCACCCTTGAGATATTGATAAGCATTGGTGAGGTCCCCTCTCAGTCTTTTCTTCCTCAGGCTGAACAGCCCCAGCTCCCTCAGCCTTTCCCCATAGGAGAGACGCTCCTGTCCCCTCATCACCTTTGTAGCCCTCCCCTGGACTCTCTCCAGTAGCTCCTTGTCTCTCTTGAACTGGGGAGCCCAGAACTGGACACAGCACTCCAGATGGGGCCTCATCAGGGCAGAATAGAGGGGGAGGAGAACATCCATTGACCTGCTGGCCAAAGTCATCTTAATGCACCCCAGGATGCCATTGGCCTTCAGAGCTGCAAGGACAGATTGCTGACTCATGGTTAGTTTGTCATCCTGTACTGGTGCATGGTGTTATTCCTCTCTAGGTGCAGGACCCTGCACTTGCCTGAGTTGAACGTCATGAGGTTCCTCTCCGCCCAACCCTCCAGCCTGTCCAGGTCTCACTGAATGACAGCACAGCTTTCTGGGGTATCAGCCACTCCTCCCAGTTTTGTATCATTAGCAACCTGGATGATGGTACAGTCTGTCCCTTCATTGATACATAAATTGAACAAGACTGGGGCCATAACTGACCCCTGAGGAACACCACTAACTACAGGCCTCCAACTAGACTCTGTGCTGCTGATCACAACCTTCTGCCCTCTGTCATGCAGCCAGTTCTCGATCCACCTCACTGTCTACTCATCTCCTGAGCTTTGAGGATGTTATGGCAGACGGTGTCAAAAGCCTTGCTGTAGTCAACCTAGACAATGTCCACTGCTCTCCCGACATCCACCCAACCAGTCATGCCATCAGAGAAGACTATCAGATTGGTAAAGCATGATTTCCCCTTGGTGAATCCATGTTGACTACTGATCACCTTCTTTTCTTCTACACGCCTAGAGATGTCCAGAATGAGCTGCTCCATCACCATTCTAGGGATGGAGGTGAGGCTGACTGGACTATTGTTTCCCAAGTCCTCCTTCTAGCCCTTTTTGAAGACAGCCATGACATTGGTTTTCCTCCAGTCCTCAGGCACTTCTCCTGGGAAGCAAGCTTATAACCAGTGTATGACTTTTTTTTTTTTTTTTTTTTTTTTTTTCTGTGAAGGGTTCAAAACCTCTTCACTGTAGTAGAGAAATTCAGAAATGGCAACAAATTCTGAATGAGGGGGGTAGACTACAGTCCTGTGGCCCACAAGTATACCTCAAAGGGAGTTCCCCTATATGAAATACTTCATTCTGTGGCATTCATCATGTGCCAGTGGGACTTCCCATGGACAGCATCAGAATTCCCAGTAATGGCAGGTCTAAAAGTTTGTGGATATCGTGTAAAATTGCTCCTTACATGTTCACTGACTATTTATCTGTTCACTGACTATTGAAAGGCAACCCATGCTGTGCGTGAAAGAGAGGTGGACATGGTTATTGCTGAAAGTGGTAGATTGCTGCCTGAATTGGTACAGCAGGTAGATGTATAACTCACACAAAAATTGAAGGCAGTATGAAAAAATGATTTGTTTCCTTCTTACTTATTTCTAGGTCTTATTTATCAGGGAATACAACTCGAATATAATATCTCCATCACACAGCAAATGTTGAAGTGTAACAAAAGTTTTAATAACATTACAGGTGTACTCCTTGGAGAAAAGTAAAAACCATTACTGTCAAGGAAAATTCATTTCCAGTCCCACAAAGCTGATCATTATATCCAATGCAAAAGATAGAAAATCTAGGGGAGAGGTCCCTAAAACACTTGCTCATTCATTTTTCTGGTATATAAAATGCAACTCAATGGCCAGTGGAAGGGGTTTTAAGTCATCTCTCTGAGTTCACCAACAGAGAGGCTGGACACCACTGCCCAGTCCCACAAAGAAAAACAGAGTGCTGCTTCTGAGGCTGCAAAGAGAGCAGGAACATTTTGTTTGACCTTTACAAATTCAGAGGTGCATCACATACCACAATTTCTAAGTGCCCATATGAGATCCGTGTAAAGTGTGCTTCCTCTGACTCAGTGCAGCCTTTACTGTTATGGGCTAACTTTTGATATTAATTGAGTAGTCATGGAATACAAGCAGTTTAGTTATGTCCATACTAGTAAATTGAACGGTGGTGCTTCACACCAATTCCTGTATGAGAGTCTACACTATTAAAGGTTACAACAACAACAACATATCATAGAATAGTAGAATCACAGAATGGTTTGGGTTGGAAGGGACCTTTAAATACCACCTAGTCCAACCTCCCTGCCATGGGCAGGGTCATCTTTCACTATATCATGTTGTTCAATTCCCATCCAACCTGATCTTGAACACTTCCAATTACGGGACATCCACAACTTCTCAGGACAACCTGTTCCAGTGTCTCAACACCCTCATCATGAAACTCATCTGCCCGTCTCTGACTAGTGTGCCCTCGATCCTTCCTAGGCACACTGTAGGTATTAGTCTAAACTACAGGGTCCTAAGAGGCATTGCAAATATGATCACCTCTTCTGAGGTGTTCAGGAAACAATAACAGGCAGGACTTAATCATGCCGTTAGCTTGCTCTGAAGGAAAAGGTGCACCTAAAGCAAAGTTGTCTCTTCTTTAAGTGGGCACATACAGTGTTCATTCCTGTTGCATATGAATAGCTCAGATTAGGTATTAACTCTAAAATCAGATGAAGTCTTGGAACTCCTTTATATCAGACAGAAATTATTCAGATGCAGTAAAGAACCACATTTCTTAATATCATGAAACTTTCATGCTTTGAACTTTATTGAGGATTTCTCCAATGTCATCTAAAAAACAGATTGAAAGTCTTCCTCACTTCTTTTTCAACTGAAGACGTTTATTGTTTGAGGATTAATACAAAGGAAACTGAATTCTTCAGTTATGTTTGAATTCTGCTTCTGCTTTTGAAACTGATTTTAAGGCCCAGCATGTAATAACTTGACTTGGCTAGAAGAAGTGGTATCTAACCTAAATTACATTAATCAAGTTTTTCATATACACACACACACATATATATATGCAATGTTATTTGGTCATTTTCTGGAAATACGTACTCAGATTTGAAGAAGTGTTGAGTTTTCATCTCCATTACTAATGTCAGCCAGGCCCTTAGCTTCTAAAATCAGGGGGTTAAAACTGGTTGTCATTTGGACAAGAAATGGGTTTGAATGCTCTATGCTAAACAGTATTTGAGGCCATGCACTGAATGGGTATTAAAGGAAACATAAAATAACTGTTCATCCACTGAATATCAATCATTCAGTGACCTGTTAAAGAGCAATCCCACAGGAAAAAAAGACACAAACAGAACATCATTCTTCAAATAACATTGTATAACAATGCAGTTACCTGAGGGCTAAGGATGAAGAATGCACTGGGAACCTCAAATCTCTCATTTCTCTGTGCTAGATGTTGCACTGAGCTCTATGGAACAAGGCACACTTCCAGGAAATTCCCGTGTGTGCTGCCTCTTACAGCATCATAAAGGGCCTTTATAGTTATATTAGTATCATACTATATCTCTGCTGATAAAGACTGCTTCTAACAAGAAATAATGAAAAATAATTAAACCATCTCAGCTTCTCTCCTAGATCTTAAGGCAGCCTGGCTGCAGCAGGATCAGATATAGCAGAGGAGGCTCTCTTACTGTTGATTATTGTAAGGAGTAGATAAACTTTTTCACGTTTTATTACTTTAAGTGCTGTTTTCATTTTGATTCTTATTCCATAATTTCCTCATGCAGACAATAATCTACTGTTTATGCAAGTAATAAAGCATTCTGTTTTCATCTAATCTTGAAGGACTAATGCCTTTATGTATAGTATGTCAGATACAGAAGCATAACATCCTTTGAAGTCGCTATTGCATTACCAAGAGGTTGTGATAGTTTTTACTAAATTATTACTAACAGGTTTGTCACTAAAGTATTTTTTTCTCTAGCTAAAATTTTCCATTAGTTTTAAAGTCTTGTTTGACTAAAGTTCAGGTACAGAAACACTACTTTACATTTTATTATGAGAATTATCTAGAAAGGAAGAACAATTTTGGTTTGGATTGTGGTTTTACTAAGAAAAGAAAGTAATTAATGTTTTTGTCTGAACAAATAAACTTGTTTCCTTTATAGTGTACTTGACAATGTTTTGACTATAAGCAAAAGATAATCTATACTTATAATCTATACTTATCATAGAAAACTACTGATACCTCACTTTCATGAAACTGAAAATGCAGGAAAGAATTATAATATATGAAATCTGTGGTATTTGGAGGGATTTTTGTCAATTCTTATTCCATTATGCTTCTAATTTAGCTATTTTCCCCATTTTGTGTTCAAACATCTAAATGTGGATGAATTAACATTAGTTGTTCCAAAATACAGTAAAATAATAAAATGAGATTTGAAAATACAAGCTCAATAAGGACTAGTTCAGACTAAAAAATACATAGAAACCTTTGAATACTGTTGTTTGGGTGTTTTTTTAATTTTGGAAATATTGTAAAACATTTAGTGAGTTTCTGTAACAGGTCCCTGGGTTAGGAGCTGAAGAGTGACAACAGTGTACCCTCATTTTCAGTTTGGAACTAACTTCCATTCTGAAATCCTCTCATCTAAAATATTTATATAAGCATCCATGTAGATACATGTCAAAACGAGAACTTCCAAGGATCACCCCTTGCTACTCAACAAAATAACAGGAAGTAGTTTACAAAAGGGTGAAGTATGATGGCTGCAGCAAATATATTAATACAATGTGATTGTGTATATATATATTCTTTCCACATGTATTATATATATTCTATATGTATGTCTAGAAATATCTATATTTAAGACAGATATATTAAGAAAGGATGTTAGAGGTCCATTACCTCACACTCACTGTAACACCAGGATAGTTGAGATTGTGTCTAGTATCAACCAGGGTGAAGTAATGAGCTGCATTTGTCCCATGTTTGTAAATGTATAGCTTTATAAGCTGCGTGAGAGGGCACATGTGACACTGAAACATTCATACTGTGGCTGCAGTTTCACACAGAGATGCTCTAATAAGTGGGTGCTGCCTAAAAGAAGTGTGACATTCTCTTCTGTTCTTCCTCCTTCATTTACTACTCCTTCCTCAGTCCTTTGATTCTGTATTGCCCCTCCTCACATGTATCAACTTTGATTCTTGATGGAATTTCTGTGAACTGATTTGATACATTAAAATGGCAGAAATTTATCCTCTTTTCTTTTTTTTTTTTTTTCCCCCTCCAGCTGGGATGTCTGTGTACCATTTCAGTGAATCATACAGCTCATGGAACAGAGAGACAAGAGTCAGAGCTGGTATGAGCCGTGTCAGGAGCATAAGAAAGTCCAATGGAGACTCACTGCATGTTGTGGAGCTGGAGCTGCAGTTCAATACCGCAGAAGGAAAAATTTATAGCTAAATATAAGTTAGGGAATAACTCAATAAAATATAAGAGCAGACAGCTGGTCCAACAAGACTATTTGCATTACCAAGGAAGTGAAACAATACTTTGATAAAAGAGGCCAGACTATCTCCTAGAGAAGAACTAAATATAACAGTTTCACAGAAAAAGTTGAAATCATCTCTTCTTCATGTGGAATTTGAAACATGAGACTATTTATAACAGCTACTATAATCTACCAGGAAAGGGTTCAGAAGTGGGGAGAGGGGGGAAGAGGGAGAAGGAGAGAGTAAGATGTTTCTCATTTTCTCATTTAAAGTAATTAGATCAAGCATGATTTTTCTCTCCCTTCTTCACCTGTTTCCATAACCATGTGTAAATGGTTGTTTATTCTGGATGCTGTGAATAAATACATTCATTTGCATTTTACCTTAATATTGCCTGGCATAAGAATGAATTAAAATGAGTGGGTAAGTTTTCGGGTGAGCTCTTTTTCACCCTAACACTGTAAAGACATAGGAGCACCTCAGCAAGTCCTGCAGCACCCCTAGATACTCTCCTGAGAATTGTTCGGGATAACGGGGTATATCCCTCGGAAACTGAAGGAGATTGACAGAGCTGCTTTCAGGCAAGTCAGGAAAACTGATGACCACAAGGCTCTTGCTATATAGGAAAAATTTGACAAACACCTTAAATCCTGAGGGACCACAAGGAATTTGTCACAGAACTTTATTTTTGTCAGTCTGGGCCTAAGAAAACAGCTTGAATAAAATCCAAAGTTGATGTGTATAAAAAGGATGGAAGAAAGGAAAACAAATATAGATGAGTAAGCCTAAGAATAAAGTCTTAACAAGAGATTGTCAATGTCAATGATTCAGATACTTTTAAGTGAGTAGTCTAAGAATGCTACATTTTTTTTTCTCAGTTTTCCTACATGTTGAGAATAGAAGGTTTAAACATTAATATACGACAGCATGCTGTGAAAGTTCCTCTTCAAAATGAAATAACCAAACATTAAATAAAATACTATGTTCCATAATGGTATTATATGGAGCCACTGTGAAGTTATTACATTCATTAAGCTCGTTACTAACTTCATTGTATTATAAATAAACATTGCCCAGTAGACATTCTGGATATAGGATTCATATGGAATGATTTAAAAGAGAAAAGTAAGAAGACTATTTTGCCTGTGATAATGAATTTTGAAAATTTGATTACGTTATTATAGAACATTTTCTAAGCCTGGTAAAATGTTATTCCCTTCATTCCCTTCCCATGGCACTTATTAACGATTAAATTGAAATATGCCGATGACTGATCTATTTAAAATTATTATAATTTAATAGAATTTTTTTCATGTTATGTGTTTTTTCCATTAAACAAAGTTTTAAGTCACAAGGCTATAGTCATGTAGCTTAAAACAGAAATTTATGCAGAAATTTGATACATTTTTCCAAAAATTATTCAAATTATACCCTTCCAAGATACAGCTTAAGTTTATCATGTTGTCTGACCAGAAGTTTACATGCATGCTCAGAAGCACTTTGGCCCAGTGAAATGAAAAGAAGAAGATGGGCTTCATTTTATCTAATTTCAGCTGTTGGCAATGCAGTGGTCTCCATCTGGGCTAGGCTCCCTGTATAGTCAATTGAGAGGAAGAAATATTTTGGGAGTATGTATCACCTGAGGTATTTTAAACTTCTGCTTTGGTTTGAGATGAATCTCACCTTAGAAATGCAAGAGCTTGGGTCACCATAGCAGTAAATATCAACACCTAAGCATCATTCAAGGCATATAAATGCTATTTTAATTCAGCTCATGCGACATGATATAACTCAGAACTTTATTCTCTGAAGACAACTCTCTTCACACTTTCTAATTATTCTAATTTTGTGCACAAAAGTCTCCAGCCTATTTTATTTGGTCGTACCTCATATTGGACGCTATACTTGCACATACTTTGTGTTTGGCTAGAGGTTAACGCCAAAGGTAAGATTTTTATTATTTTATTTTTTAACTGCTGTTTGGAAAAGAGCTTTATTAAGAACACGTTGGTTTATTGATTCAACAGTGTTAGCAAATATTTGTCTTGATTATTGCTCTGATATTTGACAAACACCACAGGGAAAATATTCCATGGCACTCTGGGTAGTATGTTCTTCCTCTGGAAGATTACTGCTCTCAAGTTGATGAATAAAAGACCAATAATTCCTTATATATATATAGGTTTTTTCTGATATATGGCTTTCATTGTCCAGCAAAAGTAGAACATTAAGTTCTAGGACACAGCAATCAATTAGATTTTATTGTTCAATACAGTGATATTCAACCCAGGCCCTGAATACTGCAAGTAACTCTTCCATGGCATTCAAGTTCTTCTGTCCAGAGCCAGGGAAGATACGTGTAGGGTCCTAATGTTAATATGGCAGCTCTCCTGAAGGCCAATGAAAATTTAAAACAAGCTCACAATTGAACAAATATAAAACTAAATTGTGGGCTTTTTTGTTGCTAGCAATATGTAGTAATTGAGCACTTCAGAGATAAGATTCTGCTTTAAAAATTCCACCTTAGTTAAATGTAATTATAAATAGCTCCAATGATAAAATATAGATCCTACAGCACACATAGTATTCTATTTAGAAGCACTGCAGCTATAGTGGTTTTATTGCTATTATCCAGATGGGCATTTTTGGTAACATTCTGAAAACTGTAGAGCTTTTACTGTGTTCATATTAATCCCTTAACAAATTTTCTGGTGTGCCATATAGGGGAAACTTTAATTTCTTCAATAAAAATTAGAAATTGCTCATCTAAAAAGTAGTTGCTGACTTTTTTTTTTCTTTAACTTTCAGTTAGTATGAGTTCTTAGTATATGATTAAGATCCAACAAGATACCTTCCAAAAAGCAGATGTATAAATCAATGTTCAGTATCTATCAATCTCATGAAATATTTATTATTTTCCAGTGCAATTGTCAGTTTTCATGCACGTTAATCTCCCAGAATTGTTTATTTTTAGTCATAACAGCTAAGGAAAATACAAACATGCAGACAAACTTTTTTGTTTGAAACTGTTCTGAAAAAACTCATTTAAATGATATAAAAATAATATCTATTTGCAGATAGGATGGGAATTTTTAAGTACATCAGGTACCTACTACTATGCTGAAAAAGTCTATTCTCTAATACTACATAATGTCTTTTCATTTGTAGTTATTACTGCAAGATTTTCAAAATAAGCTAAAATGAATATACAAATATAATTAATTGAAAAATGTTTTTCCATTCGGTCTAACTAATTTAATTTCATTACTTCAGTAACTATTCTCCATTATGTATTTTATATTGGATGAGTTGTTCCTTTTCCTTGAATGAAACATTTCAGATGTCCCATTTGGCTTTGTTATAACTAATAGAAAACAGAAATCAAGGGAAAAAAAAAATTTAAAAAGTCATTGGAAGGAAAACTTCATTTTTTTTTTTTTTTTAGATTATCATTTGCAGAAGTCACAATGTCTCTCCTAATTAAAAAAAATCTCCACAGTTTTCTGTTTTTAAAAAGCTCAGTCCATATATGGGGACATTTAGCAACAGTCTCTAAAGGATGAATGTAAGAAGATTTTTAAGAGCTCTTCTAGGCTATGCCTTTCTGTAGTGACTATGGGGAATGAATTTGAGATGTATCTATCTGACATGTTCAATAATAAAAAACAAGAAAAATCTCATGGTTGTCTATCTTCTTTTATGAGCCTATATTATGGATCTCTCAGACCATAAATCAATGAAATCCTGTTATCTTACAATAGAATTACACAGTATCTGGTAAAAGAACATAACTCATTGATTCCCTGCTGCAGACTGGGAGGAGGTGCTAATAGCATTTCAGGTCTTCCAAGGATATGACTGTACACAGTTTAACTTATTTTCAGGGGGGGAAGTAAAAAAAAAAAAAAGGTACATTTGCTCTTAAGAACTTTATGAGACTACATTTCTCTTTCATAATAGTATCTCATAAACATATGTATTTTTTAAACACTTTTCTTAGATTTATAGAGTCTAGAAAGATGCCATGAAAAAAAAGCAATACTCATCTAATCAAAATAGAGGATAAAATTACTAGGATAAGGATGTTTATTTAGTCTTTATGTATATAATAAGGTAGACTAATTGAACTGTACACAGTGACATTTTATAATACTCCAGTGTAATAGATCTAGCATGTTTTTGTCCATCAGTGAAGTATTATGTTTTGCTTACATATCATGTACTTTCATTTTTCCATGAATATGTTTACATTTCCTAGAGCTTACAAACAGTAAGTGACAGGTCTAGCAATTAAATATCTTCATGGCAGAGTATGAAAAGAGTTCATTATTAAAAAGACCCTATATTCAACAGTCACAGATTGTCCAAGACATGCGAGTCTATCTGACTTTGTACCCTCTTGGATCTGAAGAGCCTGATGTCTCCTGGAAACTAGACACATGCTAGGTTTCAGCATTTCATTTCATATGCCTAACTTATAAATCTGAGTAATCTGATTCCAGCGCTAAGGTTTTAAGGTTTTACAGCTGACAGTAATAAAAAGAACTTCAGGATTTTTTGTTCTTTCAGAATCCAGTGAGCTTTTCTGAGAACTGGTATATAAAAGACAATGGAGTAAGCAGTAGAAACTAACTTTATGCATAACCATCTAGAGTTTATAAAAAAAGAAAGACAGCTGGAATCCTCCTCAACCTACAGTTCTCAAACAATTTCCAAAGGCTACAGGCTGTCTTGCTCACCAGGGTATGGGACGCCATTGAAGCCAACAGAAAAATGAGGTACTAGAAAACCAAAATGCAAAAATCCTATCCCACATGGAGAGCAGAAAAGAGAGATTCTTGATCTATATCCAAAACATATTAAGTCAGTAAGGTTGAAAGATCAGGATTTCAGTGGTTCCCTGTGCTGTGTATACATCTCTCTCAGAATACTGGATAGAAACCAGAAACAAATATATCGTCAAATAGGAAACAGAAATCTTTCTATTGCTCACTATCCCAAATACATCCAGTAACTTTTTGTAAGGGCTGCTGTCATATATTCCTTTCCACACCATTTCACACCAACTTCTTAGACAGTTTGTTCTCCCACAGAATCATGCTGCCATAATATTTAAAGAAGTACTAGCCATCATCTCTTCATTGTAGCAAGATGCCTCAGGAGCTTAATTCCTGTTACCCCTTTCCTGTAAAACATGTACTGATACTGGACACTCATCATCTACTACATCATAAGAACTTCAATCTAGAATAATTTCCTGAATAACCTAGTCCTTAGCTATTTTGGGGAAGACTGTATACACATACATGTATGTATTTATAAAATTCTACCATCTTGATTCAATTGGCCAGCACAGAAAGAAACCCTTTCCAGTCTAAAGGAAGGCAGCAGCTTACCTAGTGCTCACAGAAATTATAATGGCATAAAACCCCAGCTGCACTGAGTAATCCTCTGACACTTTTAGCATAAATTAGGTCTGTCAGCATTGTGCTAGATATGTGCATGCACATCCACTTTTCCACACAAAATCCAGATATATTATATTTTTTAAAATTACTTTATACCTCTTCTCCAGGACCAACACAATCCCATGACTAACCAATCACAGTGCAAAAGCCTGATTGACAGCTGTGAAGAAGCACCATGCTCAATAGAATCAATCTACAGCACAGAAAAGCATTAGTCTCAGTCATCATACCACTCAACAATGTTTGAAATAATCTTTTTAAATTACATTATCCCTTATTCTTGTATTATATACTATCCCATGCTGCCAAGACCTACCGAGTATGGGGACTATTTGCCTGCTCTGCATATGATTTATGTATCTCTGTGTTTCTGCTTATGTGTATATTCCTATCCCCTTCCTATTTGGATTCAGCAGCCCACACCGTAACCGATGCGGTTCACTCTTTC
>KL276682.1:398-47418 GCA_000699545.1 Podiceps cristatus
TCCAAACCACAGCAGCTGCTGAAGACAAAACTAGCTCCATCCTGGCTGAAACCAGGACATTGGCAAATATTCGGGACAAAGACTATCTCTCATTCTGAACTTTTCTGCTTTTCTCTCTTCCATAACAACTAGCAACATGTACCCAGACTCTCCAGAATCTTAAATACTTGATTTTTCCAACTATTTCTCTCGGAGTTTTAACTTTTTGTCTATTTAGGAGCATGTGATTAAAAAAATATGAAAAAAAAGGACTCAAACAAAACTCCACAAAAAAATCCCGCAAAAAGTAGTTATTGTGTTAGATTCTGAAATAGTTTATTTCTTTTGTTTGTTTGTTTGTTTGTTTGTTTGGGGTTTTTTTATGATATCTACAGTGGTTATGTCAAAATAACAAGCTTCACAGTAATGGTACTGTTTCAGTGTCATTATTTTTCTCAAGCATTCAATGGGCACCAGATATATGAACTTTGTCTTGTATGTCAGGAATTTTCCATTAATGAAAGAAAAATCTCTTTTTTTTATGCTCTATAATAAATTATTTTAGCTGTTTTTCAGGTAAATGGATTTTCTGCCTGCTACTGATGCATGTATCTCCTTTGTCTATTGGCACCACTCCTTTCTTGTTCTGTGAGTTTCAGCAATCCTCCCACATTTCTGTAATTTTCACAGTTAAATACCTGCACCTTCCATTCTATGTTCTGAATTGGATCATTTACAGTTCCCCAGACTCACTCCCTGTTTTGAGATACAGGGACATTCATTGGGCCACACATTTCCACTTCAATAGCCTGGTATTTCAGTACTGTTGTCCACTCTGGTACCTGGCTTATGAACGGTAGGTGTCTAACACATCTTCTGTGAGCAGAGGAATTCATTGGTATAATGGTTTAATACAGCTGTCAGAGCCTGAGTGCACTGAGAGGCCTCAACAGCCAGGAGCAGCCTTCTCCCCTGGGGTGCCCACCTACCCCTGCCAATGGGCCCAGGACCCCCATCTCAGCTCAGCCCTCAGTCATTGTCAAATGAGTCATTGCAGGGCCAGTCTCCAGCCCCTTTCTTGGATTGCTTGGATTTCCTGGATTGACCTTGGATCTGGCTTGTGACTTTCCATTTGCCTGGTGATCCTGGACTGTCAGTAGGTCCTGTGGCTATTAACATGCTGCCCTGCTCACCTGGCTTCATTTTGCACCTCAGTGGTGACCTGAATCCTCCTGCCCCGGGAGGCCTCTCAGGGGCAGGCTGAACCCTCCAAGAATGGCCTTGCAAATTCTGCAGTGGTGGCTTGAGCCTCCCACCCTCTCTGTGAGCTGATAAAGGACCCCTGACAACACCTGCCTGGGCCCTATGGTGTTTGGGGACTGATTCATGGTGACTCCAACACACAGAGCCCCACGGGTCCCTGAAGCAGGTGATGGGGACTCTTGACCCAGCCTAGGATCCAGCTGACCTTGTCCATGTCCCCAGTATGACCACAGTGTTTCATAACCAAGTGCCTCCAGAGCTGTGGAAGGTGTGACAGCAAGTCTCACTGAAAGCACAAGCTGCTGCCAGGGCCCCAAACGTGTCCCCTGCTCCTGGGGATTTGGCAGCACAGCCAAGAGCTGCCCCCTTCCCAATGGTGGCCTTGGGATGAGGCTCTCTGGCAGGCTCACACCTGAACCATGGGAGCTGCTTTTAGGCTGAGAATCCAGTGCTGGGCCCCACTGGAGCTCCCCTGCCCATCACCTTGCATCTGGGCCGCTCTCTGCCTGGTCCTGGGCCCACTGGTCTAGACCTGGACACCAAGCCACAGGCTGACTTCCTAGCTTGAGCCCCACCTGCCTCGTCACTGTAGACCTGCGGTGACCTGGTGATGGGGCTATGCCTGACCATGTTTACTGTCACCATGATCCTAACTCTGACTTGCTAATTTGTGTTCCTGCTTGACCTCAGAGCTGCCTGGCTGTCAAGGAAGTGTCTGGCAGTCTGGGCTCTCCATTGAAGCTGGCTGTTCCCCAAAGCTGGCCTGCCCTGTGCCCTCGCTGGGGGTGGCAGAACAGTCCTTGGTTGCTCAGGTCCCTGCCCGGCTGGCCCCTTTGGGGAGCCCCTGCCACTCCTGGCACCCTGCCCTTTAGGGAGCAGTCGGGCAATATGGAGATGTGGTAAAATTATCAACAGAGGAAAAGAAAATGGGTAGCTGTAGAGAAATATCTCCTGTAAATACCAATGTTGATACAAAAGAAACACCATTGCAAAGGAAATATTTTCATTAGTCTAATATATTATCTTCCTACTATTTAGAATGGTAACAACCAAGTTTATTTTCTGCCTTTAAAATACATATGTATGTGTGTGTAAACTGGAGATGGGAATACACTAAAAGTTAAACCAGCACTCCGATACGTTGAGAACACACTAGAAGTTTAATACCATGAGTAGCTAGTTGGTTATAATTAATTTCATTTCACTTTTCTATGTGTCATTTCAGGAAAATTGGAGATAATACTGCAAAAAACATTCTGCGTGAGAGATAGGCATGAAACAATGACTGTTCTTGTTAAGATAGATATTACAATATGTTTAGCATAAAATAAGTCAGTTAAGATTTTTTTTGTGTCAGGCCTTCTTTGTGCATGAATTTAATATAGCGGTTGCAAACCTTTCACAGAGAACTTGCCAGATTGCCTTTTGTCTTTTCCAAATTATAGGTTTTGTGTCTGCCAGTAGAAACTCAGTCAAATACAAGAATGGTGCCTCTCAAATAGACAAGTTGCTGCTGGTAATATTCTGTGGTAGTTTGTTTTTCTGAAAGGAAATGTATCCTGGTTTTCAGCCCTGCCTAAGTTCAGTCCTCCATGTGAGTGAGATGGGAATCACTGACACTGAATACTGTTTCAGGTTGAGTTGCCTCCCACCATCCGGTACAAGTACTACTGCGTACCATTTAATGGCTAGCTCTGTGCTGTCTTTGCCAAGTTGTAATTTATGAGGACTTTTAGTGCCTACAATACTTACATGAAAATTGATCATGCTAATTTTAGGTCCCAGTGCCTAAATTATAAGCACATATGAATTTGATTATGTATACCATTTTATTTTGCAGTTGAGAAGCCATTACTAATGCATATTTACTTTGTTTGGGAGCACTTGACATAAGAATTCAGACTGTAATTACTTACTGTGTTGTAGATTTTGCAGTATGAAGAAAGAGGAAGCTATATACTGAAAGAATTTAGTAGATGGAAGGTTCCTACAGTGAGTTATTACTCAAGCACAATCCTCTACCAATGTGGGCTCCTGGTGATCTTAAGACTGAATAGATCTAAAACTGAGGTCTTGAGGTTGGAAAAAAAACCAAACTGCCCACAATTTTTAAAAAAGTGTTCATTTCTGTAACCTGCCGTAGTGGTTTTGGCCAGGATGGGGTCAATTTTATTTCCAGTAGCTACTGTGTTTTGGATTTATTATGTGAAGAATGTTGAAAACACACTGGCGTTATTAGTTGCTGCTGAGCAATCAAGGACATCTTCCAGCTTCCCAGGTTTTGCTAATGTTCAGGTTCAAAAATCTGGGAGGGGTACAGACAGTGTAGTCAATCCAAACTGGCCAAGGAGAGTACTCCATACTATCGACGTCATGCCCGGTATAAGTGGGTGCTGGCTGCTGGCCCAGTTCTCTTTTTCCCTCTTTTTGTTCATTTGGATCTTTTCATTCGTTTTCTTGTTCGTTCCCTTGCTCACTCTCTCTGGAACTTGCTGTTCTGAGATTGCTGCTGGGAAATGTTCTTGTTCCGTCACTGCTGCTCAGGACGGGCTGTATCAGTCATTGGGTGGTGAGAAATTGTGCATTGTTCATTTTATATATTCTATTATCATTATTGAACCAGTACAGATCAGGGGTTTGACCTCCTGGAAAGCAACTCTTGGAGAAGGACCTGGGAGTCCTGGTAGATGACAAATGAACCATGAGCCAGCCATGTGCCCTTGCAGCTGGGAAGGCCAACGGCACCCTGGGGTGCATTGAGCATAGCCAGCAGGTCCAAGGGAGGTTCTCCTCCCTCTCTGCTCTGCCATAGTGACGCTCCATCTGGAGTCCTGTGTCCAGTCCTGGGCACCCCACTTCAAGAAAGATGAGAAACTAGATGAGAGTCTAGCAGAGGCTACAAAGATGATGAGGAACTAGAGCATCTCTGCTATGGGGAAAGGCTGAGGGAGCTGGAGCAATTGAGCCTGAGGAAGAGAAGACTGAGAGAGGACCTTATCAGTGTTTAGCAATATCTCAGGGGCGGGTGTCAAGAGGATGGGGCCATACTCTTTTCCGTGGTACCCAACGACAGGACAAGGGGCAACAGGCACAAACTGTAACAAGGGAAGTTCTGTCTGAACATGAGGAAAAACTTCTTTCCTGTGAGGGTGATGGAGCGCTGGCACAGGCTGCCCAGAGAGGTGTGGGGTCTCCTTCTCTGGAGATATTCAAACCTGCCTGGATGCATTCCTGGGTGACCCTGCTCTAGCAGGGGGTGGGACTAGATGGTTTCCAGAGGTCCCTTCCAGTCCCTACCATTCTGTGATTCTGTGATTATATTTTTAATTATTATTATCATATTCATATCTTTTTTTTTCTTTGCTGTCCTGGTGAACTGGTTTTATCCCAATTGGTGAGTTTTTCTTTCTCTCTGATTCTCTTCCCCACTCCACTGGGGAATGGGATGGAGTGAGTGAGCGACTGTGTGTATTGGGTTACCAGCTAGAGTTAACCATGACACCTGCTCAGGCTTCATATCAGATGATTACTTTTTGATTCTTCATGTTTTCTCAAAATGTTGTCCCAACATATCTGTATCCCTGAGTGCCTAGCCACCCCACCAGGGAGGAGAGGTGTGGGGTCTCCTTCTCTGGAGATATTCAAACCTGCCTGGATGCATTCCTGGGTGACCCTGCTCTAGCAGGGGGTGGGACTAGATGGTTTCCAGAGGTCCCTTCCAGTCCCTACCATTCTGTGATTCTGTGATTATATTTTTAATTATTATTATCATATTCATATCTTTTTTTTTCTTTGCTGTCCTGGTGAACTGGTTTTATCCCAATTGGTGAGTTTTTCTTTCTCTCTGATTCTCTTCCCCACTCCACTGGGGAATGGGATGGAGTGAGTGAGCGACTGTGTGTATTGGGTTACCAGCTAGAGTTAACCATGACACCTGCTCAGGCTTCATATCAGATGATTACTTTTTGATTCTTCATGTTTTCTCAAAATGTTGTCCCAACATATCTGTATCCCTGAGTGCCTAGCCACCCCACCAGGGAGGGGGCTGTGTGAGTGAGCAGCTGCATGGTCTGGTTACCATTTGGGGTTAAACCACAACAGCAATACAGAAGCAGAGGCAGAGACCTGTGATCAAAACAAACGTATATTGAAAAAGACAACAGAAGTTAATGAGGAAAAAAAAAAAAAAAAAAATCAGAGAATGAGTTCCCCAAAGTAATTTGCTTGGCTATCGAAAGGATAATATGCAATGCCTCTATGAAAGATGTCCAAGTTGTTTTCAATAAGGATATTCTGAGTGACCGGTGATTCTACTTATGTAACCTTAGATAAGCAGGAAAGCTCAGTAGACTGAAGCAAGTTTGTCTACCTGGTCCTGAAGGGATCTTTGACAGACATGAAAACCTCAAAATTTGATATACAAACCAAAACAAAATTCCTGTATGTTGCCCTTTGAATAATAATCATGGAATCAGAATCTTCAGGTAAGAGTTCACAAAATAAGCAACTATTTATCTTCTTTCATTTTCCCAGAATTAATGGTATTTTTTAAGGAACAGAATTCTTTTACCACCTGGGTTTAACACTCCTGGAATGATTTGTGTAAAATTTCAGCTGTTCTTTATGCAAAAGAGTAGGAATATTGGAACAAAGATGCCCTTCAGCAGCAGTTGTATTGTTTACTTTTATTGTTTTATGGAGGAGTCTTGATATCCTAATTTCTACTTCCTTTACACAATTTGCATTATTATCATGGACCTGATGTTGTAGACACGTTCTAGCAGCCGCTTCTAAATACTTCAGCTGAATATCTAGCTGACAGGTCCTGCATGTGGTATGCATCCATGTGAGTAATTCTTTACGTGTATCTTATGTCCATACATTTTTATGAAAAATGAATAACTGAAAAAATAATTTCAAAAGCGTTTCTGCTGTTAGTTCTAAACATTCCTGACAGAATTAGAGAAAGGCCATCATAGAGTACTGCTGGGACTCTTAGGGTAAATATATATTTTTCAGATATACTTTTAGCATTTTCTTTTAATAACAAAACCAACCCCCCCAAGCCAAGAACCATTAAAAAAAAATTAAAAAAGAAAAAAAATTCAATTTTACCCTTTACAAACCAACACCGAATTCCTACAGCAGCAATGATATCAGAAGCAACAGAGACAAAAGCAGTTTAAAATTCAGGTCACCAAGCCATTTAGGTTAATAAATTTTATAATAATGCTATTCAATTCTACTTATATTCCTCAGGCACTTTTAACCACCTGTCTTAACTGAGTTTTCCTTTTACTTGCCAATGATTTCAAAAAGTTGAAACAAGTGTCTTGAGACAGCCTTGCATTGATTTTAATAAGCCATTTGGATAGACTGATATTAACTATTTAAGATAAGCAGTAGTTGGTGAATCCATATAATTTCCAGGCCCTGTAATAAAAGTTACTCCATTTTTTATCCCTCTCATACTTAATTCAACTTGAGCATGGTACTACTCCCAATGGGGAGCAAAAAAACCCCCACTGTAGTCATCATCCTGACCATTGCTGATAGTTACTGATAGGTACTCTTCTTCTCATTAACTGTAATTTAACATAAATATACTCTGCAAAAAGTTCTATCACCTGATGTTTACCATCTTCATATTTCCCCTTTTGTTCTGTTAGTTTCTTTTGCATCTTGTTTCAAATGAAACAGCAAGAAAAGGTATCTACCTTCTTGTATATCATACCAAGCCCAGCAAAATAAGATCATGTTATTTCTGTCAAATAGGTATGATAGGATTGCAGTACTCAGGTAAATGATTGAAAAAGCAAAGAAAGAAAAAAGTTCTCAGGGAAATAAATGGCTTTCAAAGCAAGATTGGAATGGTACCACTCTCACTGTATGGTTGCCCATAGTATCAACATCCATAATATTCTGGATAAGGGGTTTTCATGCACAAAATTTCCAGGAGAAAGCAAAGATATACCACATTCCAGAAAAGGAATATTCATAGGTAATGTATTATTTTGTTTTTCCTAAACAACG
Organism: Podiceps cristatus; assembly: GCA_000699545.1. Taxonomy (NCBI): domain Eukaryota; kingdom Metazoa; phylum Chordata; class Aves; order Podicipediformes; family Podicipedidae; genus Podiceps; species Podiceps cristatus. The sequence continues at coordinate 7,674 of KL276682.1, forward strand.
GGTTTGATAATATAAGAAAAGGGAAGAACAGATGTGAAAAGTGGTTGCCCTTGTAAGAGGCAGTTGGTTGAGATGAATGCTTGAATTCACTTAAGTAAGTCACAATATTATGTAAGTGCTGTAATTTGTATTGACAGCATCTGTTACTTGTCATGGCCCAGAAGGTGTCAAACTAGATATAAATTCAAAAATGCAAATATTATTGCTTCCATTCAAAGTTAAATTTTCACATTATACCTGAAACAATGAGAAAAAGTTAGTAGATATCTTTTCAGCTAAGTGGCATAAATTGGACCCGAGTGCTACTATATTGCTCTTTTGCATCATTCCAAATACTAAAGGTTTTTGAGGGGACGTGGTGTACTGGAAGACCATCGAGCACTCAGGTTGTTACAATTCTTGGAAAAAGTTTTTTTAGACCTTGACTTGTTTATTTTGTGGTCTCACAATGCTTCCATTCACAACTTAGAGAACACTTTCAAGTAGGTTGGATATTTTAGCTGCAGTGCTTAGCTAGCATGTGTCATTAAGCTTAATGCAGCTTCAATTCTTTCTATTCATCCTTCTCCCTGATGGATCAATATTAATTGTTTCTAGGCACACGATTTGGCCTGCCACTCTAAGTTCCCTTCAGTTTGTCTTGCTGAATTTCCCTTTCAGATTATAAGGACTGAAAAGGAGATGTATTCACTATTCACACTTTTTTTTTTTTTTTTTTTTTTTTTAATAAATTTCACATTGCTTTTTTCCCTCTTTTGATCCTGCATCTTCTTTCAATGGCAATTTCACATTGCTTTTTTCCCTCTTTTGATCCTGCATCTTCTTTCAATGGCAATATTGGTGACATATGGTGTTATATTTCTTACTATCCTCCAATATAAGTCATGTAACTCATTCAGCTTATAGACACAAACTAGACTTCCTTGCCATATTATGAGTGTTCTTTTAGAATGCCATACTTAAGATCAAACTTTCTAAAAGAGACATTACCTCATAAATACATAGGTAAAATATCATCATACGTAAAATATGATGACTATGAATCAAACTTATTTAAGAACCCAAGTAAAAGTATAGCAGGACTCAGAAATGCCAATTTGCTTCACTTTGCTGTATTTATGAGTAATTAGCTCCCCTCAAAATTGTCCCATTATTTTAAGAGAATACTGGCTCACTCTCTCCTGCCACAGCCATTCCATCAGACAGGCCATCTCACAATCAGGACTGTATTTCCCTTATTAAATACATTTTGGTATATTCTTAATTTTGTTCCGAAATGGAGTTAAATCAAGTGCTGAAATATATGAAACAAAGTATCTGTTCATTTGTTTGTTTAAACCTACTTCTGTTCACAAGAGTAAAAATATTTAGTCTTGGGATTAAATCACAGGGAAGAGGGCTATTTTTAAATATCGTTTATTCCACAAATGCATGTTCAAATATTATATATAAACATAACTATTGTATTAACACTTTTTACTCATTTTAACTCTTGGTGATTCAACAAGGTTTTTGCACCTCTGAATCATCTATTGGTAGTCATTCTTGGAGACAGCAAGGGTTGGAAGGCTTCTGTTGTTTATGTAATTACACCCATTGCCTATCTAGTATGTTAACCTCTTTGATATGCTTTCAGAGAATGTAAAGGAAGCTAAAAAATACGAAAATATACCCTTTCTTCTGACTGTTAATTCCCAATAGTAACAAACATTCTTACAAAATGTCAAGTGCTTATTTAAACTTGCTAAATTTCATTTTCAGTAATCAGCACTTACCAAAGAGATTCATAGACTTTCACATGACTTGGGACCAGAGTATGTTTTACCAGGGTTTATAGTTGCCACCTCACTTTTTTATGTCTTTTGGGGTTTTTATGTTATTAATTTTTTTATCTACCTCTATATGCTATTTATCATTGTGAATATACCCTGCCCATTCTTATCTATCTCCTTTTTGAGATAAATAGTCTTCAATCTTCTCAATCAGCTCTACAAAATAATTAAGGCTTCTGATAATTTTGCCCAAATAATTTTGCAATATCCTTTAGGTCATGGGTATTTGACTTACAAAATATTGAGCAAATGCAGTATATTCCATTAATTAATGATGACTTATAATTATTTTTAATAGTGGATGTTTGCAATGGTCTATGAAACGACAGAGAACAGAGCATATTCCGACATAGTTCTCTGATGAAAATCTAGCTCATCTCTAGTTCACTTTGGCCATGCTAGCTACAAGATCCAATAAGAGTATCTCCAAAATAAGCTCTTTTCAAATAGGTTTGATGTAGTCCCATGCTGTTTTTTAGTTTAGGACTAGGAGCTTGATTTGGACTAGATGTCTTGGACCCAATGAACAACAACAACAGAAAGAATAATATTAGTTATATTCATATACATTTTTAATCTTTTCAAATTATGGACCCTCTAGGAACATATCTGAAGTTCTAATAAATCACCTGATTTATATAATCAGTGTGATAAGTACATTTAGGTTAGTTGCAGTGGCAAAAAATTAGCCTTAGTGTTTTGATAAGTTGCATTTTTTATTTGACCTTGATTGAAAGTCTAAAATTGAGAGGAGGACAGATACATCAGTGTTAGATTTTCAGTACTTTCTATGTAAATTTGAAATAATCAAGTGAAATTGTTATAGTAATTCCAAAGAGAGATATTGTTTCATCTATATTTCTACAGAGTTAGAAGTATCTTTTACGGAAAGTCTTTAGACATGACAGTATTCTAAGACATTTAACTGTTAAGTTCATACTGAATATTCTCATTTACAGTTGCTGCTGGGATTTGGAAAGATGATTTTGTGAACTACAGATTTAAAAACAATGGAGCTGGTCTCCAACAGCATAGAAACCAAAAAAGTGGACACATGTAGATTTTGGTGTATTTCAACAGTGGAGGGAAACTATGAAGCAGTTTACATGATTCTTGTAAATTGATGAACTGTGGAATCTATGCATTGACTACAAGAGATTTTAGAATAGTAAACTGTGATTCTTTGAATGAATGTTATATGTACTGTTAATTTAAGACAATTATTTAGTGTTTATATTGCAAGCTTAAAGATTCCCTCAATTAAGTAAATAGATAAAGAAATTAAAATATTTCCATTGTTTCATCTAAAATGTGTAACCATGTTTAAATAACTTGTAGAATTTCTCTGGATAAGATTATGCCATCTAAGCCCAGAATTTCAATGCATTTGTGTTTATGGAGCATGGAAGAATACATTAGGAAATGAATTCTAGTATTCACCTGTATCTTTCTTTAATATAGTGTTGTGGTTTAACCCCAGTCGACAAACAAGCACCACACAGCTGCTCACTCACCTGCCCTCTCAGTGGGACGAGGGAGAGAATAGAGGAAAAAAAACCCTCATGGGCTGAGATAAAGCCAGTTTAATAAGTAAAGTAAAAGCTGTGCACTCAAGCAAAGCAAAACAAGGAATTCATTCACTTCTTCCCATCGGCAGGCAGGTGTTCAGCCATCTCCAGGGCAGCAGGGCTCCGTCATGCCCAACAGTTACTTGGGAAGACAAACACCATCACTCAACATCCCCTCTTCCTCCTTCTTCCCCCAGCTTTATCTGCTGAGCATGACACCATATGGTGTGGTATATCCTTGAGTCAGTTGGGGTCAGCTGTCCTGACTGTGTCCCCCCGCAACTCCTTGTGCCCCCCCAGCCCACTCGTTGGCAGGAATGTGTGAGAAGCATAAAAGGCCTTGGCTCTGTGTAAGCCCTTCTCAGCAATAACTAATACATCCCAGTGTTATCAACACTTTCTTTCAGCACAAATCTAAAACATAGCCCCATACTAGCTGCTATGAAGGAAATTGACTCTTATGTCAGCCAAAATAGGACATCTAGATTGAAATGAAAAAGGGATAAAGATTATTATGACTTTGGAATGAGTTTTAGATTATTTCTACACAAAGGAAAAATCACAGAATGGAAAAAAACTGAGATTATGCATTTCAAAGTTTTAACTTCTTTTGAAAATCAGGAATTAATTGTTCCCTTTTTCAAGAATTATTTCTATCAGAATTTTGCCTTTATCTGATGAAGTCAATGACCTTTTAAGTCATATTTGTTCTGAGGTAGATCCAAAATATGGTTCAGGAATTAGAGTTTCAGCTGACATCCACAGGATATTGCTCTTAACATAGATAATAGAATTTGTCCCCTCATATATATCTAAATTAAGTCTGTAAGATTTATACGATTGTTTTACACTCAGATGTATATCTGCTCATTAACTCTGCCACACCTTAATGGTCTTTCTTTGACTTAGCTTTTATTTTGTTCATTGTTACATTGTTCAGAAAAATACAACAGGTATCTGCATGTAATGAAAACAAAGTAAGAACGGAAATAAAAAGTAACAAAATTACAAAACTGTCTTCAGTCTTGCAAAAATTAAGCTTAATCAGTCGTCACTGGTTAGAAGCAAAACTTTGGCCCATTGTGAAGAACAGTTTCCCATTCTGTGTTTTAATCAGGTCTTTGTACTTTAGTGTAATTGTTGTGGTCTAGTCTCTAAATCTGCTTAAGCTACTGACAAGTATTTATTGAGTTTAAACTCTAAACTGTGTCAAAACACATAGTTTTCTAATTCAATGCATATACTTAAAATAAATTGTTGTTTTTTTACCATAATAAGGAGATGGTGTTGGCATCCATGTTGGCATTAACTTAAAAAAATAAATGCAATAATGAATCTATATGGATATTTATCAAAAGACTGATCAATTTATACCACAGACATGGTTTTATGGCAAAGTGGATCTCAGTATTAAAAATCCCAGCATTGTTACATTCAGAGCATTCCATAAAAAAAAAAAAAAAAAAGGTGGAAAATTCATATCATGTTACTGAAATATTTCTATACATCACATATCTGGATTGTAATTATTTGGTAATTCCTCAGGTGCAGAGTGAAAGTGGTTGGCTTTTGTTTCCTTAGCAACCACCAGATCTCCATTTTCATAAATTGAAGAGCATGTGCAGAGCTTGTTGCTATTTTACTTGATGTCATTTTCTTCTGGGGTTATATGGAATTCAAAGTGGTCAAGAAAATACACAAAAGGAGTACTGCAAAGGAAAGACAGGGAGGGTTAGTCTCAGGGTCTGACCATCTTTTCAGTCATGACAGTGTCCCTGTGAGACAGTTTTTCCTGTCCCTGGAAAACCCTTTGGAGATACAGGACACAGCTGGACTATTTAAACACAGAACAAAAATTAAAGACTATAGAAGCTAAACTTGTGGAATGAAAACCCACTCTTTAGCCATCCCTCAAACTGAATAGATTAAACTTACAAAGGAATAACATATGTAGTCAGTAGTATAAAATACATGGGATGTGGAACCTTCATCTTTAGTATCTATTTTAAGAAACACATCACTTCTACTCTACTAAAAAGACAGCTTTCTATTCCTGGATCAATCAGAAGCGATATTACTGCCCTTCATGATGCCAAAGAGGATACAAATGTGGAATCATTACCATGACTGAATGAGTATAAATCACTTCTGGTATGAGTTGCATTAATTGGATTCACTAAGGGTCAAGCTTCGAAATCTTCCATCTCTTTTGGGTGATTCCATGGTTGGAAAATATAGAAATTGTCACAACAAGCAGGAGACAATTATAGTGAAATAGGATTGAATCAAATAGAATTTTCTTGAAGGTCAAGCTATACCATGATGAGAAAGTTGAACTACCAATTTACCTGGGAATTCAAGAGCACCTTGAGATCTGAAAACTTTCAACCATAAATTTTAATCCCTTCAGTACTAAAGGACAAGTATAGTTCAGTATTACAACTATGAACTATGGATATGTTTGCTCTCAAATCACTTCTGTCACAATACAATTGATTTTGACTAACTGCTGCCCTCCAGATTTGAGCCTCTGCTATGATAGTGGGAAAAAAAAAAATAAATAAAAGATTGCTAAAGAAAAGATCATCAACTCCCACATGTAATGCAACTTGATTGCTACATCTATGCCAACATGTGACCTGAAATGAGCTCAGAAATATTAGGTTCCAAGTTGTTCTGGATTTCATTAATGACAGAACAGCAGATGTAGACTCCCTGGAATAGAGAACTGGATTCTGTCCTGCATCAGATACTACCAGCTGACTTGTCAGATATGTTCAGATTATAAAGTCTTTGCTTACATAAGAAAAAATACAATCTTATTTTCTGTTTTCACATGAATTTTCAGTGCTGGATATTAGAAAAAATCATTGATTTGCTTGGAAACCTACAAATTTATAAACTAAAACAACTTTCCCATGAAATTATCGAATGTGAATAAATTATCATAAATCATATCTACAGCATTCTGCTATTATGAGAAAAGTGCTCAGATTCTCCAGGTATTAGAAATGCATATGCATTATAAAAATATAAATAAGATAAGAATGAGTATAATTTTTTCCTTAATTTATTTTTTTTCACAAAATGCTCACTAAGAAACTTATTGTAATAATCCTAACTCTCCAGTTTATAAAGTGTGTTAACTGTGTTCTAGAAAACAGCCCCTTTTCCTGTTTTGGTGGGTGAGGGGGTGGGGAACAAAACCAGAACCACTGTTGACAATTTGAGGCACTTCCTAGGCAATTTTGTGTAAAGAATGGTAATTAAGAAAAGTTATACTCTATCAGGATCTATTAGAAATAAAGTCGATTAAATCATCATTATGAAAATACATCAGTAATGCTTGTTTAATCTTAATGCTATATGACAGCATTTAATACCATGTCAATTTCTTGAATTTTTCCCTTCTGCACACCTTGCTTTTTCAGCTTTACATATACATCTGCCTTCTGGGGTGATTCTTTTTTCTTAAAATTTCTCAAGATTTCATATCAACTTAGCTACCCTTCTTTTGCATAAATTTAGTTTTAGGTTAATTTATTCACAATTTAAAAATCCAAAGAGCAAAATAGGGACTAAATATGACTCAACACTTCTGTGTTTTTTTCAGAAACAAAAATCCTGTAGGGACTGTAAAATAAAATGTATACATTTTAAACAAGTTTCTCTACATAAGCAAGAGTAGCATGTTAATTTCCTGCTGCAGGTCACACAGACTTTTTATCACAGCAAAAAACTCTATGGGATAGCTTATGCCGATCATCTAGGTATTTGCAGAAGTTTTGCAGTACATTGCTGAGTGGTACTCAGAAGGATACCTGTGAGTTGGGAGTTTAGACACTGCACATTTTTGGAACTCAAGTGATAAAAGCATGTGTCTCATCTACAGGGATATTTTCCTCTGATGACATTTTTACAGTTTAGTTTTAAGATTAATTTACTAGTAGTAATGTTTAAAGGTAGAAAGGAAGATAAATGAGAGTTGGGGTATTTTTGTAACCCCCACAGCAGAACTTGCAAACATGCTTACATTTGCAAGTAAAAAGCGTGCTTTTTCTCTTTCGTGTCTACAACCCTACTTCTATGACCCAAGAGGTTTCAGCTTGCTAACTGGGCATTTTCTACCTCTTTCTCCTTCAAGATATTGATATTCCAAGTAAAACTGACCTGGTTTGGTAAGATTCACTTTGCTGTATATTTAGGGAAACATACAAGCTGGGTGTGCAGCAAAGTGAAAATTGCCAAAGACAGTCAATCTCTCTGAGGCTTACTGCTGTGCTGCAGTCACAACGTGTTGTTCTCTTCTGGAAAAGCTCCCAGAAGAATCTGAAAAGATAAGAGGAAAAAAAGGAAAAACACCAGCAAGACCTTGTGAGGAATAACTTTTAAGCAAATAGAATAAGAACAATCTGTTATGGAAAGAGTTATATAAATCAAATGCTGTATCAATGGAATAATTCTAATGCGGCATTAGGCTTCTAAACATGCCCAATATCAAGAATCTTTTATTCAGAAACTCTGGGAAGTTTGGCCTAAATCTGCTCCATTGGACAGTACTGCAATTCATCCGCTAGTTTCAGAAGATGATTGAGGTTAATGCTGACTACTTTTGAAAAATCCAGTTTAGGTATTTGCCAAAGCCCAAATGCAACGGGATGCTTATCCAGCTGTTGTAAGTAACCTGATTAACCTGTCAACAGGGAGGTAAAAAAGTGAACAATGGGGAAAAAAACAGTACTCTGAAAGCCCTGTCATGTTTTGTGTCGAGAAAAGAAAATACAAACAGATCTCAGAAAAAAATAGTTAAAGAAAAAGTGGAAGACTACACTAACATGTCCTATTAGTGATAGAATTCCATACATAATTTTATTTCCTGATTTTATAATAATTATCCTTTTGATTTCCCGGATCCCTGCTCTTTAATACAGATCTGGGCAACTTCTGTTACAGATATCTTCTGGATTTATATAGGCTTTGGAAAAATAATGTACTGAAAACTACAAAACATTCAAGGGTAAGACAGAGGTAAGGCTGGTTAATTGGCTGTTCGGTGGCTTAAATTAAGAAACCATGAAGAAAAGTCCTTCTTACAAAATTTTAGACTTGTTTTTCATTTTTGACTATTTCTCTACTTCCTTATAAAAGATACAAATACATCTGGTTCAATTCTGAAATAAGACCTCCATTTGAAATGGAAAGTGCATCAATAAAAAAAGTAGGAAAATTTCAAACTCTTTTTTCAGTGAAAACTACATAATGAATCAAATCACTGGAAACACTATTGATCAGAATTACCTACTCAAAATTCTTCACAAAAAAAAAAAAAAAAAAAAAAAAGAAAAAAAAAAAGATAAAGTACGGTTTTTTTTTCACTTTATAGGTTAAACCAAATTAAATTAGAACAACTAAATTCAAGCTCTGGCTCCTTGATTATTCTGCCACCTTATGCACAGTATAATGAAACAAAAATAAATCTCTATCAAGAGAATAGAGATGTAATTTCACCCTCTTAGCTGAATTTTGTTTTACTGGTTTTAATTTTAAATGTTATTTTAAAGCTTTGATGGTTAAACTGAGCATTAAGAAGAATTGCAATCACTAAATCATTAAAAGTGAAAAGGCACAGCAGAGTTATTATTTATCATATTCTTTCTTCAAGTTTCTAATCTGAAATGTAATGCCCATGTTAATTTCTCTCAGTAATTTGTACGTATACATATATTAAGCTAATTTATTTCTAACCAAAGAACTTATAGTTATTTGAAACAGAAACTATCTCTTTTTCAAAATGCTGTTATCAAAAATGCAAGCTAAAACTTTCAAGCATATTTTTTGTCCACTTTGTGACTATAAAAGATCAGGACCGACAAAATACCATAAAGCTTTATGACAGGAGGTCAGGTCTCAGAAACAGGGAAAAATATTAATAATCATAATGATTATTAATAACTTTATAGGTGACGTTTTCATTTTCCCTCCAATATAAACAGAAACTACTGACACAGAAAGCATGCTCTGCATGTATCAGCTTTCACTCTCTTCTTGTAAAAGCAGCTAACAAAGGAATAAGTATAAGAAATACAGAAGAAGGATAGAAAAATATTTTTGACAAAAATACCACATGTACTAAAATCTCAGTTTAGTTTTGAAAAAGATTTTTTTTTCTTTGTTTTTCTTCACAGAATTCAGTCTTTCCTGGGTGATACCATTTATCTTGGACTGTAGTGGGTTACAATTCCACTACAAAGACAAGAAATAATTTTAATGATGGAACACAAAATATGTGATTAAACAGGATTTCTGATGAAAACATCTAGTTCAAACAAATAAACAAAAAGATCTACAGCAAGACAATGACAATACTTTAAAATTTCAATATTCAACAACATATGGTTACCCTTTAGCAATTCACTCTTTTCTCTTAAACACAATTAGAGATGTGGGTCTTTGTTTTATACTGTCAGAGTGTTTCTCAAGATTTTCCCATTAAAATTAGGATTTTTGGAAGGTTGTCAGTTTTTCTACACATCACTAGACACAAATGACAAGTAAAATACTTCATTCAACATACCTTCATCCTTTATGTCCTACTTTTGACATCTAGACTCAATATGAGGTTGGAATTTCCATCGGTAAACAACATCATATTTAACATGACTGCTCCTTTGAGATACAATAGCATTTCAGTAGATCTTTAAATCATTACAAGAAAAGGACTCCAAATTCTTGGTACTGTTTGCCAAATTTTTCTTGCCAAGAATCCTTATCTTGTAGTTCCCATGCTGTGATATTGTTTCTCAGTAAGAAAACTGGTTTTTGCTTGATGCTTCTATGTAATTATTTTCTGAAAGAAAAAAGAATTGTAGAAATACAAACTGCACTAAATGTTGCAAAGGTGAGGACAAATGATATCAGAAATTATGAAACATTGAGTTCAGAGACACTCACAGCTCCCTTCCTCAAAAGTTTCTAAATGAAGAAAACCTATGTCTTTCAGAGTGCTCTGTGTTTCGAAAATATTGACTGTGCCCACAATGATACTGAACCTAAAAAGAGGGCACAGTCAAGCTTTCCAAGCTTTCAATTGCAAAAGGCTCCCATTAAATATACTGTAAGATAGCCAAATCTCATTAAGAAAAAAATAGATAAATAAGACAAATAGAAAAATAATTAAAGATTTGTTGTTTCAGCATAGATCTCTTTCCAAAAAGTTTTTCTTTTCTGACAGAGAACTTAGAAGAATGGAAATAATAAAACTCAAATATGGAGTAATATAGCTGATTTGATACAACTGTATTATTCCTTAGCAATATGAAATTGAATGGAAATAAAAAAGTTTTGAGTTTAGATTGTAATCTTTAGTTTTATGCTTCACTTTTCCTAGTCTTTTGGTTCTACCCTTTCCTTTATCACTGATGACATGAAAACAATCATCTTTCCTCGCACTCTGCTTTTAAATAGCTGTTGGCTAAATTTTCATCTCCCATAGTAAATCAGATTTCTTGCTGTCTGTAACATTTGTCTAAAGAAATATTTCCCTTCCTCTCATCAGAGCTACAATGCCAAAGCTCATGCTGATTCTCAGCAAACCAGAGGATGGTGTCATAGATATAAGGATGGCCAGCCATGAACCTTACTCCTGTATTAGAGCAGAAAGTTTTGGTAGTGCCTGCAGGGAAAATACTCTGGAACGTGACTTATTGTTGAAAGAAGGGCCGATATGTGGCTTCTGCCAATAACTAGAAAATTCTAGGCAAGCAACAAAGATCTTCACTACATTTAAAGGTACTTAGGCTATTCTTTCCACATACTGTACTATCTGACAAAACAGATGGTTCTGTTTAGAGTCATTCTCTGTAAAGGGCAAGATACGCTTACTTGCTCAAATAGAAAAGGGACCTGACAGTAGTATTCATGAAGAAAAGCCTTCTAGAGGGTAGAAGATAGAGAACAGAGGAGAAGGAACTACTTGTTTCATATCATATTAAATTCTTCTCTTCCACAAGGGCCGTTGATACTTTGTCACAATCTCTTTCTCCAATACTGTTGTAGCTCTACCAAGATAAGTGTAAACGGGAAGCAAACACTCTCTGATTTCTATCATACTAGATTCACTTGACTTACATAGAAAAATCAGTGAAAATTAACACAGATTAATGCAGACTAATTTATAAGCTACCTTACCACGAGGTTAAAATCACTTTATACTTCATAAATCAAGGAAGTTTTGTTGTGCTTGTTCTATGTTCTTAAAGATGGTGGAATGAATTTATGTAGTCAAGTTGGCACATATTTAAAAAAAAAAAAAAATGAAAACACACTCTCATCCCACAGGTAAAATCCACAAAGACTAGAATTTTTTATAAGATGTTGGATATGTATACTCTTCTCACTAACACAAGCCCTCTTTTGGAATAAGACAGACTTAAAATAAGTTGGAAACTAGAGGAAATGTCATGAGACTTTTTTTTTTTTTTTTTTTTTTAAGATGCATTATTAAAAACTGTCTCAAAATATCTTCATATTAAGAAAAATGCTGAACTTTAATCTGTTTATTGATATTAAAACATTGTATGCATAGTAATATTTTGTTGAAAGAACATTGTACTCAAAATTGGATAAATCTTGCCCATAATATCTTCTTCTAGAAGCAGCATCATGCATACTTGGCTCATCTCTGGCATTTCTGAATACACATTTTCAAAGGCTATTCATAATTGTCCATTGTTAAAAAGAGACACAGAAGTTATTCTTCTGCATTACCAGAGTGAACAAAACTTGATTTTCCTGTAGGTTTCTGTCCCTATATTGTTCCAAGCATTTTCCTCCCAGTTCACTCCTATATACATTTCACAAGTATTTCATCATCTCTTCTCATACCAAACATATTCATCTTGATAAGCAAGTGTGAAGTATATGTTTTAGCTAACTTAACAGTTATGTATAAATTTACAAAATGCCCATCATGTCTATTTTCTATTCAGCTATCAGCTCCCCCATACTTGAAGGAACAGAAATTTTTGACTCCTATCTCTTTGACAAAAATGATCAATACTCACCAAAAGATTCAAGAATTTTTTGTGGGTGCCAGGGTGATGTCATGGGAGAAGACTACGCTATTTACCTCTTTTCCTCAGTCATAAAACCTCATTTGCTTTTTTTTAAAAAAAAACAGGCTAAAATGCACCAAAATTCCTTATTTTCTGAAAGGAAAAAGGAAGAATAAAAACCCCAAACACTCAAATTGTCTTTAACTCACTGAATAAATAATAAATGCTGCTCTACATTTTCTTTTTTTTTTTTTTTTTTTTTTTAAAGCAGTGTGTGTTGATGATTTCTACATGTTCTTCTCAAAAAATTCATTAGAAATGCTATTATGTATACGACTCATGACATGACTCTCCTATGACAAACTCCTTAATGTCACTTGGGATTGTTGTGGTTTGACCCTGGCTGGACACCAGGTGCCTACCAATGCTGGTCTATCACTCCCCCCTCCTCAGCTGTACAGGGTACTGAAATTATGATGAAAGGCTTGTGGGTCAAGATAAGGACAGAGTGATCATAGAATCATAGAATCATAGAATAGTTTGGGTTGGAAAGGACCTTTAAAGGTCATCAAGTCCAACCCCCCTGCCATGAGCAAGGAGATCTTCAACTAGATCTGTTGACTGGGCAGAATTAAATGTTTGACATCCATTCGGAAAGCCAAGATCCTTAGGAATCTAATTCAGATACTAAGAGCATATGAATGATGCATATATCTCCAGCTTTAAAGAGAGATTTTTCTATTTTCTATTTGCACAGGTCCCTTTGCAACACTAGTAACAACATTACTTCTGCAGCTGTTTTTATTATACTAATCACATGAGAGTACCTTTACATCATAGCCAGAATATTTGAGTTATTCACATTCAATAAAATCACACCACTAAATATAATTGTCACAGGAAATGTACTGGACAGAATGCATTCAGTATAGGAATAAAAAGTTATTTTCAGATACACTAAGCCACAAACTGTCCTTAATCTTAACAAGGGGAAAAAAAATTAATTTCACTGATGAAAGTATAATCCAATAATTAAGTCAAAAATGGCAATATAATGATCTTCCTCAGTTCTGAGTTGATATTTTGAAAAGTTCCTTATTTTCATTTCTGTTCTCATTTCTCAAGATCCATGATAGTTGTTCTGTCACAGGGCAGAGCCTAACACAAGGCAAAACTGTGTGAGATAATTTCATCCTAATAAAACATACTAACAATTTAAGCTTCAGGTATAAGAACTTTCCTTCAATATTAAACACTTAGAGTTTCTTTACTGTTAGTTAAGCTTTACTGAGAGGAGGAAAGGGCTTCTAGTAGCTGGGCACAGGGACATAGTTTATTTCTTGCCAGGGTGCTGTTGGAGCTTCAGAATTGGTCACAATGCAGCAATATCAATTATGAGTCCATAAAAAACTAAACGTCAGAGATTCAGAAAGCACTTAAATAAACTGCATCATGTTTTTGCATATAGTAATGTGTTTGCATAGGTTTTATAGATCCAAGTAACTGAAATGAAAGTGCGAGTCCCATCAGTGTAATATTTCACTCAATTACTAGAGTACTTAATAAATATAGCAGTATATTTCAATGAAATCCACACTACATTCATTAAAGAATTTTATGAAGTTTTCTTTCTTTATTCAGAGCTCTTATATTTTTTTCACACATAAGAAAAATAGTCTAAATAAAATGGTTACATAAAAATAATCAAGCCTACTAGTCAAAGCTTGAATCTGTATATTAAATTGCTTAGAAGCTAATCTCAAAACATATACTTCAAATAAAAATGATGATTTAGAAAGGATGGGTCTTCATCAATAAACAGAACTTTGTAAATCAGAGACGGGGTACAACTGTCTTATACTTAGCAGCATCTCATATGGGTTCACTTATTCAGATTGTTATATCTTCTATGAAAAGATATTTAAATGTTTACAAAAGCAAAGTGCAGAAGCGTAATTCTAAATTATCTCTCTGCTATATTTCTCTGTTCACAACAAATTTGAGTAAGAGCTGGTTTAGCATTTTGAATGGAAATGGAACAAGTTACTTGATTCTGTGCTCTTTATAGCAATGAAGAGCAGAGGACACTAAAAGAATATTGTTTTCTTAAAAATTTTAGAAGTGTTGTAAAAATGGAGACAGGTGTATTAACATAACAACTATAAGAATTGAGCCTGTAAACCAGACAAAATAGAATAGTAGGAAGAGAGGACTGAGAAAGTGATTATATATAAAAGGCAAACATCACTGATTTGTTTCCATCAACTGCACATTATACAGAAGAATCATGTGAAAAGCAGAATAATATGATAATGGATATGTTCAGTATGTGTAGACAGTAAAATACAGTTTCTGATTTATAAGGTAAAATATTTTAAAATGCTGCTAATGCCTCAATGCTAAGATCTTAATACTCTGGGACAGCTAATAGTCTTTGCAATACTTTATCACATATGTCACAAGCTCAAAACTATTAGCCTAATTTGTAAGAAATAATGTGGTCTTTAATTTTTAAATTCAGGGGAACTGAGCAGAGAATTCTCTGTAATTTTGTCTGTTCTGCACTGTTTGGTTGTTTGCTATAATCTTGCCCTTTTTTATCCATCACAAATGTCCCTGTCTTGCTTATGCTTCGCTAAGGTTTTCTTCCTTTTCCCTCATTACCTCATGTCATTTATTCTATCCTAAGTAAAACCGAAGAAATAAATATCTGTTTCAGGGCACCAGTTTTCCACTGCATCTCTCACACATTCATCTGGGGATAAATGGATAAATGCTTAGGCCAGTCGAGCCCTTTTTAGAATCCTAAATAAAAATGGACATATACTATAAAACAGTTTCTAAAATCACAGAGATGTTTGCAAAGTCTAACGGCTTTTCACTCATTGCCTTTTTCTTCTAGTTAATAGCTACAGAAAACTGACTACGTGCCTAAACAGGAGTTGAGTCATTCTAAATTCAACCTCAATTATAAATGCTGAACATTTAAATTCCTTTCCTGACCTCTTAAACCTGTGAATTCTATGTGTTTCACTTCATATAATTACCATATGTTAGACTGCTCTTCCAAACCCCTGGTATGAAATTTCATCTCTTGAATTTAGCTATGAAGCTTGTTTATCATAAATATTAATATTATTTTAGTATTATATTTCATATATTTTATAAATACTGAGTATTTAAAAACAAATATGCAGAAAGCCTTTGAGAGTTTCATGGGATGAGACACATACACAAATAACAAGCTAAATCCAGGCTTTCAGTCTTTTTAGAAGCACCAGCAGTAACGAAACACTGACTGTTGTTACCCAAACCCAATTCAAAACTCATCTACATTTCTCTCAAAGCAGGAAATAAAATTGTGTCTGACATTAAGGTCTCTCTAGAAGAAATTTACATTGAGATCCTGAATATAAGTCTTTAATATGAACCTTTGTGTACTGTCTTGGTTATTTAACATAATGTGGTGGAATTTATTTTAAATTTATACAATGTAGACATTTGTCTAGTGTTTTTCCATATAAACCATTGAATACTGATGCTTGTTCATACTCACCTAAACTTTGAATGAGAACAGATTTTTTTTTTTTTTTTCCTAGGACGTATGTGCCATCAAAGTATCAATAGCCAAAGCATTTCATTTTAAATAAATGAACTACTCTAAAATTTTGACACTATCTCACACCTAAGAATACACACTAGGTGAATTTAAGTATATCTGAATTTTTTCTATTCCTATAGGTATCATCTTATGATGAGTACAAGCATCAACATCAAGAAGAACAGTGGAGAGGTGAAAGTGTTATAATGACTCTATATCTTTCAGAAAACAGATTTAGTTATCATTTAAATTGGGTACATGCTCAGGGACTGTAAGCAAGAACCCACACACTTCAGTTCCACAAAGCTCAGCAACAAACTAAAGGTTAGCTCGCATGGCTGGAGTGAGCGGAGACTTTACTTGTGAGATCAAATGTTATAATGAAAAATCAGGCATACTACTTCTAATTAGGTAACACATTTTCCCATGGGTTATAAACTCCAAAAGTAAGAAAGCATCTTTAAAGATGTCCATGCATACAGACACGTGGTAATGTTTGAGGTGATTCTGAGCTACTTAATATTAACTATGGTAATCTCCTCTTTTCCGTTCTACTCATAAACACTGAGAGGCAGGACAATGAGGCAATAGAAATGAGATTTCTCACAGATTCCTTTTTCACTGAATTCTGTAATAATTACTTAATATCAACTATTTAAAAATGATTTACTCTCCTTTATGAAAATAATAACAATAAATATATACGTGCCTCTTCATAGAAATGCATACAGATCTATATGAAGAATTTATAAGCTGCTTCATATATCCTCTTAAGTAGCTGCTTGCTCACTTCCCCACAGTGGGATGGGGGAAGAATCAGAAGGGTAAAAGTGAGAAAACTCGTGGGCTGAGATAAAGCCAGTTTAATAAGTAAAGTAAAAGCTGTGTGTGCAAGCAAAGCAAAACAAGGAATTCATTCACTCCTTCCCACCGTCAGGCAGGTGCTCTGCCATCTCCAGGGCAGCAGGGCTCCGTCACGCCTAATGGTTACTTGGGGAAGACAAACACCATCACTCTGAACGTCCCCTCTTCCTTCTTCCCCCAGCATTATATACTGAGCATGACACCATATGGTACAGAATATCCTTTTGGTCAGCTGTGGTCAGCTGTCCTGACTGTGTCCCCTCCCAACCCCTTGTGCCCCCCCACAGCCCACTCACTGATGGGGTGGGGTGAGAAGCAGAAAAGGCCTTGGCTCTGTGTAAGCCCTGCTCTGCAATAACTAACACATCCCTGTGTTATTGACACTGTTTTCAGAACAAACCCAAAACATAGCCACCTACTAGTTATTAGGAAGAAAATTATCCCAGCCAAAACCAGCACAATAGGTAATAACTCCAAAGTGTAATATGGGAAATGCACTTTCTACCTTGGAAAAAAGAGTTTTCTTGCCTTTGCCTGCAACTACTGAGGACTTTTTATTTTCCCCATAATTTTGACGGCCCAGCCATCCATGAATTGGAAGATTTTCTGAGCCATTGAATCTAAGGAAAATATGATAGGTCAGTTCTCTTATACTACATTCACAATTGCACTGATTGTCATATTGGCTGAAAAGGTCATGAGCCTATTTAAACTTATGACATTTATTTCCCCAAAGTTCAATTAGAGCTGGTGCAAGACCTAAGAATATATATTGGCACAGTAAGCATAAATTCACGAAAAAAGCAATTGGAGAAAGCATTAGCTCCTAAATCTCTTGCACAATAAAGATATGTAAACAACATTTAGGTGCACTTCAGAAAGTTTGTGGAAATATAGGACCAGTACTTATCACAAGATTAATATAAATTCTAATTTTCTCTTTTAAAGAACAAGGTATGCTCATGGACCATAAAAACATGAGCTACTATTTTTTGCTACTATTGTTTTGTATCCTTTCACACTATGTCATTTACAGATTAGACATTTGTCCTTTTCCTCATAAAAAGCAGCAATACAGGAAGCATGAGGATGCAACATTCATTATAAATCATGTGTGAGATCATCATTACTCTGGCAAACTTGCTTACATTAACATCTCAAGATTCACTGTCTCATTACCTATACATGTAGGTATTTTAACTAATGGTACTTCAAAAATTTTGGCTGAGGCAATATTTACTGTCTCATTGCACTTTTAATACTGATGTTGAATATTTTTTTTTCTGTTCTTCTCTCCCCCCACCCCTCACTTCAGCATTCACATGGATGAAACAATGGAAGCGGATAAGCCTCTTCCTTTTGTTTATTTTTTTTGTTTATCATCAATTTCTTATTGTTACACAAAAGTATGATTATTTTATTTGGATTTGCAGTACAACTGGGTAATGGTTTTGTTCTGCAGTGTTTAAATACACAAATTTTGATAAAGTTCCATTTTTGATAAACACATAAGCAAAAACTTCAAAAGCATCTTAGCTCTTCTGAAGAAAATTTTCATTTAAGAAAACAAACACAATTTGCAAAACTATTTGTAGTTACCCCTTTAAACTAGCACAAAATGAGGGTAGTTGCACCCGATATTTTTTCCCTTTCTCACAAAAATAATTCATCTGCCACATGAGGAATCATTATTTCATGAATTCCAGCACAGACAGGACCCTGGCTGGATGGTTCTATGTAATGTGCTATTTAGATGGGTGCTGGTATTTCAACTCATCAGAGGAGATCTGAGCAGAAGTTTCCCAAGACAACACATACAACAATGATATTCACTGATAATTTGTTTGTACTAGCACTTCTCCCTGAGGATGAAGAAATAGGTGGAAAAGGAGGTCTTCAGTACAAATGGCAGTTTGTGACATCTAAAAAAATATGATCTTCTGGTGAGTGTAATGAAACATAAACATTTACAAACATATTATGAAGTGTCCTTTAGCTTAGCAAACAGATATGTATTTTTCATTCCTATGTGAAACTATTCGATGCACCTATTATTCTCCCTGGTATAAATAAATATCACAGTCAGAAACTTCTCTAAAATACCAATTACTGTACATCAGCATGACATGGAAATCTTTGGACAGATCTGGTCCTATAATAACTGTGAGAGACAAGTTTTATTTTAGTGGGATATACACTGTGTTAAACCAAATTAACAGATTTCTAGGTTGAAAATAGTGTATTGTTTGATTTAATACATATAAATCATCCCTGTGAAATATTACAGAAGTTGAGCCATTTAATAAGAAAACACACCAAATATAATTTAATATCAATCCTTATACTTTAAAGTGTAAAGAGAGAGCCAATAACAGGAGAAGACTGTATATACAGTTTATACTGATTTTATGTACTTAATAATATTACTTTTGTTGACAAGAGGAGAGATATTCCCAAACAAGTACTGTGTGTCACTACCTTCAGAGCTAAGTACTAACTTTCACTTATGATAAATAGGTCATTAAGAATCTGAACTGTTATGAGGAAACCAAAGGTGCAACTCTGCAAACTGTTTTCTTGGTGATAGTGGTGTCTTAAAGACTTCCTTTCTGTCTGCCCCCAGGTATTTATTTCTAGGCCTAAGTTGACCTTAAAGATGAGCCAGCACAGGATTTTGTAGTTCCATGATAGTGCACATCAGTGAAACACTGATGCTTAAAAAGAGACTATTTTAAATTTAATACTTCATTAATTTTGTTTTACCGTGTATAGGGCGCATAGGTTGTGCTTGCATAATTGAAGTTGCTGCGCAGAAATGGCAACAAGTGTCATTGCTACCTAAGAGAAAGGCACGTAATTCAGAAGAGCTTGGTAGACTGTGTTAAGCGCAATTTAGATATAGAACTCACAACTGAGGTGATTAACTTGCTGAAGACAATTGCATTTCTGGGGAGCTGAAAGTAGCTTTGTCTGAGGGAAGGCTTTTAGGTATGCAAGTTGGTGGTAACTGCTATGCCACAGTAGTATCAGCCAGTACATGTATGACAATACATGAAGATAACCCAGGAATACTCATGTTGTTCTAAAGAATCTTTTCAACATCCCAACAAGACAAAAATTTTCACTGTCACTAAAGACTAAAAAAACAGATTTACATTTTGATAGACTTTCCCCTATTAGAGCTATTATGGAAAGCTATGATTTTCTCAATCAGTGTTTGGAAACCTTGCTGCATAACACAACATGCAAACAAATGTACTCCCTTTGCACTTCCTGTGGTGCATATGGACCAGTATAGAGTGGATGGACAAGTGGTTTATATACTGTTATAGAAGATACAATACAGGCATAAATGTCCTTAGAAACACTCAGTAAAATTTTAACAGATGTATACGTGTAATTTAGGATCACATATGTCAGATGTGTCTTTAAGAGATTTTCAGCTTTACTTGCAGCTGAGACTAATCATAAATATTATAAAAATCAGTCAAGCTGAGAATGGTTTTCATTCCATTTAAACAAAAAAATTTGATTCCACCTCTAGTTTCAACTAGGACCTCCATTATCAAGTGAAAAGTTTAATGAAGCTGCATGCCACGTTCTTTTTAATAATGAAACATCAGGCAGCCATTTTCTAACTTTTTTTCTGGAGTCATGAGCCTGTATGTTATTATCAGGAATTTCCCCAGCACTCCCTTTTTTTCTGTGTTTTCAACAAGACTAATAAAAATATTATTACTGCCTATTGTCTGTCTATTATATTATAGACATTGCCTAACTACAAAAATAAAAACCAAAAAGCCCATTCTACCTACCTATGTCTTTGGTTAGACTTAAGATATTCTGATTCCTTGAAACCTCCCTTTCTCAATTATTTCAACCCTATTCCTGACTGTGGTATTAGAACCAGAAATCAATTTCATTCTGAAATTGAATTTAAACAGAAGGTTCTTGCTTTGCATTAAGAATGTAATATGAAAGTATCTTCTCCAACATGAACACACATAAATGCTGTTATGCTAACACACATTTGATGTAATTTGTGGTCTCTTTATATATCTCTCTGAATTCTTTGTAATTACTGACAGATAAAAGAAAGGTACCTAAGAAAATGCTGCAGTACAGTAAATGGGGTGATGAATAAAGATGATGTATTTTCTAAACAGGACATGTTTAGGTACCACTGCCAAGGATTGACTATGTAGAACTTTATGTATCTGAAACTTTCAAGGAACATTTTTGATTTTTATGGAGTGTATAAAAATACTACACACTGGAAAATTTCCAGAAGCTCTACATTAAAGTTTTCCTTTGGTTAGTAAGCAAACAGCATACAAACAGTGAGAGAAGATAAAAAAAAAAACAAACAAACAAAAAAAAAACAAAACAAAACAAAACAAAAAAAAACAAACAAAAAAAAAAACAATGGGGATAGAATTAGGCTGAAAATAACACAAGTGAGATTTAAGAATTGTTCTGGACATCTAATGGGTAACATTTACTTCTTACTTGTACCACTGTAAACCACAGAAAATTTGGTCAAAACAAACACATTCCTGTGTCTTGCTTTTCTATTGCTGTAGCTCATTAGAATGAGTAGAACTTGACTTCCTAAATTTTATTTTTCATTTTAGTGAAAATGAAACAGTGTGTTATCAGACACAAATAAATGCTCAAATTCCAAATCCCAAATAATAAGTCTTTTTAATATTGCCTCTACTTCATTTTCTTAAGGCAGTGATCGAAATTATTTTGTTTGCTAATGCTATGTATGTCCATTAAATCTGACAGTAGAAATAATTAGAAGAGGATTTTTTTTTTTTTTTTTTAATTAGTTACAGAAGGGGACCACTACTTTGGGCTACAGTTCGTATACAGTCTAGCTATTCACCAGCGACTATTTTGAATACATCGCGCAAGATATCACTGGCGTCAACATTTGCTTTGGAGATAGTAGATCTTATTTGTTCTCTCCCCAGTCTCACGCATTTGTCTACCACCCTCTCCCATAATTTAGTGTCAAGATAATTGTGTGCAGGCAGAAAATGAAATGTTGAAAGTTTGGGGGTTTTTTTGTGAGATTTTCAGAGGAGCATGCATACACGATTCCTCTGAGTATTGGGAATGTGTACGTGTCACAAAACTGCCCGCTTTTTGCTCTGTGATTGGGTGTTCATGTCTGGTCCAAGCAAAACATTCAGTGTTTGAATGTCCATTAGCATAAAGATCTTATATTATTTGACCTGGAATCTTGTACTCAGTTGATGTGGTGCTCAGCACTATTTTTGACTGTCTCTCTTCCTTTTTCTTATGTTTTTTTGCAAAACTGTAACAATATTAATTCCTTGGGTTTCTTTTAAAAAGTTGTTTGGGGGTATTTTTTGATACATGGATATAGTATTCTAATTTTTAAAAAGGAATTAATCATTTCTGGATGTCACTCAATCTCTCTGTATTTTTTCCTAACAGTAAGTTTATATTCTTTATCTGCTTCACAAAAAAATGGGTTTTGTAATGCATCATTTTAGGTCAGTGAGTCAGAAATCACAAATCTCTTATCTAATTTTTTTAAGGAATCCAATGTTTCTAATCCCCTAATGATGGAAAGCACAAATGCAGTTGCAAGGGTTAGGAATTCTGTACAGATGAAGAAATGGGCAAATTTTCAGATCTTAATGTGGTCCTTTCCTGTTGGAACAGATGTTCGAAAAGAACTACGAGATATCTCTCCCCTACCTATTGAATTCTCTCTGGATATGTATTTAAGAAAATCTAGGAAGTATACATTGAACATGTGTGTATAAGAAAGTTAATAAGTCATTTATATGGAAATATCTTAAAACTAGATACTACTGTTATATAATTTGTGCTACTCAATTTGCATCTATAAAATATGTATGTAGCTAAATTTAACTATAAGTTTTTTGCAGAATATCAGTTTTGCAAATAAAGAAAATACAGCTTCTGTGCCTTTGTACTTTCTAGCTTATCAGTCTCACAAAACTTCCTTTTTTCTGAGTTCTGTGATAACAAGACCGGATGAGAGAAAAGTTTATGATGCCACAAAAAGAAGTAACCCACTTCAATAAAAGGAATGAAAGCTCTTGTAGTACCAGTGCTTTTCATGCCACAGAACTTTACTGAAGTATATTAGAAATTATATCGGATGCTACATAGTCTGTATTTTAACAGACTAGTTTGTAACCATAGCCTGGTTTCATAATACTTAATTTTCCCAAGTAACAACAAATAATCACTTAACTAATCCTGTATGGCATTCCACAAAACACAAGTGGGAACCTGGTTCTTGCAGGAATTAATTACACATCTAGTAGAAACTATTATAACAATAGGAAAAAAGACTTAATTTCAAACACGTATGGTTTTTCCCTATCACAAAACGCAGAAAAAGCTAAAAGCAAAACAAAGAACATGAAGTGGTGAAACAGAAAACCTAGCAGAATGGAAAACGTATATTTTTTGATACAGAGAAACTTTTATTTTTTTCAAACTGGAAGGAAGTGTTTATTACAACTATCAAGGAAGACAAAAATCTGTACGAAAGATTTTTTCTCAGTTACGTAAGTAGTCACACAAGTAACCAGTAACAAAAATAAATTTGCTGGGTCTAAATCTTTTTCTAGAGTCTCTAGTAATACTAATATTTTTACTGCTTTTCTTCAAAGTCAGTAAGAACCATGGCTGTATTTAAAAAGTTACACTCTGAGCACTGTCTAAATAGGGAGAAGTGTAGATCGGTTTAAGTAATTAGTCAAGTGTCAGGTATCATCCTAAATTCAATTACTTGCTCTGCCTAAGATTTCCTTTAAGATCTTGAGCAAGACTACGACCAACTAATCTCCAGGTTTTTGTTTACCTGTTATACAGTTAATCAGCTGTGGAACTGGGAACAGAAAACAAGAAGATTGACTCTTAGTCCTCTGTTCTATCCACACAAACTCCCACCTTAGCAAAAGAAAAAATTGAGTCATAGTATGTATTTCAGTGTTTCTTATATTTCTCATTTTTTGTCTCTCAAAGGAAGCAAAACACAGGAGGTGGCTGATGTTCAGGATCATATCATCATTATATCACATTCTCCCTCTTTTTTTTTTTTTTTTTTTTGTCAGAAGAATATTATTTTAATTACTTTTGTCTAAATGAGAATGATTTTCAGTTAATCCAAAGGCATCTTTCTATTTCGTGCAACATTTAGATACTTAATTTGAAATTTACAACTCAGGATTTAAATACATCCGACTGTTGAGTGAGAAAAGAGAAACTGAGGCACTAATAAGTGAAGTGATATATTCAAGTCCGTCAGTGATAGAGAATAGTTTATAACAGATACTCTGACTATGAGGTCAACATGCTGACCACCTGTACACATGACTAAGAAAAACATTATAAATATCAGATATATAATCAGTTCTGTACTTGTTTCTCAAGACTTGTGTTAGAATAGTCAATGGTATCCCATTTTTGTTTAGGCAAGCTTTTTTTAAAAATGTCTTACTAAGTAATTTCAAATAAAAAGATAATTTGTAGTGAAATGTCAGTCTAAGTGTGGAATTTTCTAACATTGCAAACAATTATTCTGTCCAGATAAGTAATGTCAACATACCACTCTTTTGAGCAGTATTTAGGTGACTGAAACATTTTTTACCTGCTCATTTAAACCATAGAAACATAGAATAGTTGGGGTTGGAAGGGACCTTTAAAGGTCATCAAGTCCAACCCCCTACAATGAGCAGGAACATCTTCAACTAGATCATGTTGCCCAGAGCCCTGTCCAGCCTGACCTTGGGATGGGGCTTTCTGGGAATGGGGCTTCTACCACCTCTCTGGGCAACCTGTTCCAGTGCTTCACCACCCTTATTGTAAAAAATTTCTTCCTTATGCCTAGTCTAAATCTCTTTTAGTTTAAAACTGTTACCCTTGTCTTATCACAACTGGTATTTTTTTATTTTTATTTCTTTTTTACCTGGTACTGCAGTTACCCACAGTGTTTCATTTCAGGCTACTTACTGTATGAACGGTCAAAACTGTTTATTTTAGGACTTAAACCAGTTAAGATTCCTCTTTTACATTTTGCATGAATAAATATGAACATCATAAGGTCTAAAGGGGCAAAAAACCTGCCAGTCACAGGATAAATGTTTAAAGCACATCTTATTGTTTTGCAGCTGGTGCCCTGTGCTGAAGGATATTTCCTGTGCTCCAGACTCTGACTAAAAGCATTTCATTTTAAGAATGCATTTAGAAACACATCCATTGTTCTACGTCCTTTATATTAAGGAAGTCCTCTGTAAACCAGACAGGAAGACTTTTAAAAACTCATTTTCTGCATGCTTAATCTCTCTGTCTTCCACCACCTTATTACATTAAAAAATCACAACAGTTAAGTATCCAGCTTCCAGTTTTGATCCCACAACATATATGACCTAGCAACTGATATTTAATTCATTTCACTAGTCTTTGGAAACAAGCAAGTCGATTCTTTTTCAGATAGCTTATTTCTCTGGACCTTCAAAAAACAAGGAGCCTGTGGCTAGATGGCAGGACTTAAAAGAATCCTGTCATTCATGTTCATGGAGTTTCAAATGAATCAGAGAAGAAGAATGAACTTGCAGCTTGAATTTTAGCCCAGGGAGTCTTAAGCTTTGCCAGTCTGTTCACAGGCAAGTGCAAGGTTCAGCTGAGGCTGAAGCTTATTTCAAACTTACTCGCCTCCTTTATTCTATTACTGGGCCCAGTATTCCTGTGTCAGTTAAATTACAGAAATTGGTAACTGAAAGATGAGTATGAACAGCTTCCTAACATCTCAGCCACTGTGTTTCCCATTCAGACAGTATAATTCCACATATACTTAATCAAGTGGTGTACTCCTGACTCAGTTTAATGACACAAACTAGCTTCAGAAGCTTAACAGGTTGAACAAAAAGATGTAGGACAGAAACTTGGACACTGTTCTGCACGTAAGGTGAACATTGCAAGAGAAATTACAAGGTAGAAAAATCTAAGTAATCTGAGTCTTCATGCTCTAGTATCTCCAGCTTAATACACTATTGCATATTGTAGTGTCTTTGGTTTTTCTTCATGCTTGTACCAGTCAAAAATCACAACATTGATAATAAAAATGAACAAACATTTGGAAATCTACAGAGTTATTTTAATTTCTTATACAGAACCATTAATTATGTCCATTCTGGTGACTCCTCAGGTATTTCTACAGGTAAACAATGGATTTCCCAAAGATAAGTAACCAGTTTACTGTTCAGCACACTGATTTCTTTATTCAGTAATGTACTATGAAAAAAAAAAAAAAAAATCATTAAGACCTTATTATTTATTCTTAATGTAGCCCTTAAAAATCTACCATTACCAAAATCTGTCTTAGAGGGTAGGGGTCCTGGTACCTAAATCAGGATTAGAGATCCTGATTTAGAAGAGGATGACAATGAAATGAGAAAATTTAGATTAGAAAATGAACATGTGTTCTGGGCGTAAAAAAGAGCCTTTGGCCTGTGCCAAACCTTTCCTTTTCACTGTTAAAAATGTCAGTCAATCCACATATAGCAAAACCATCCTCTTTCAGACTAAGGCAGGATCCCCTATACATTACTAGTATAGTGCTGTAGATATTAAGGTTTTACTCACAGATTCTGACAAATACAGCTTCTTAAATTCTAAAGACCTCCAAATGTATGCAGCATAGGAATGATAGTCACAGGATTAATTATTCTTCATAAAGTGTTATGCTGATGAGGGTTCTCTAGTTGAGTCTCTTAATCAGCTTTGTATTGGCATCTACCTAAAAAAAATCAATGAGTAACAAACAGCCTGTAAAGAGCTTAAAAAGGATATTTCTCTGTTATTAAGAAAAAGTCTTAATGTAGTATGTGATCAAGTCTTTTTAATCATATTTTTTCTTTCAAGTCAAATAAATAACCATGAACACATAGACTTTTTTCTATATTATTTAAACCAGTAATTCAGGGCTCACTGATATTTCTCAACGTCAAACTAGTGAGGTTGTGCAGTGATTGCTCCTCAAATTTATAAATGAAATGAAATAATTTTGTAATAATTTGGTGAGTGACTTTTCATAAGAAAATCCTCAAAAGTGTGCAGTGCTGTAGTGATGGTGAATAGCCACCCAACAATGAAAACTTATATTAATTGCAATATTTTAAATATTGCACTATGCAATAGGGTATTCGTGATTTTTCTTTTATTGTAGCTCCTGACAGTCATACAATGCTATAGATAATAAGAGTTTAAGATTTTTCAGGTAAAGAAAAAATTCTTGCCCTTTCAAAATACTGCTTGCAGTTACGTCCTCTTGCAGACAAAAGGTTCATCTGCTCATTATAAGCCTGTAATTGTAATTAGATCTGAGACTTTCCTGATTCTAACCTCTCTCACATTAGTGTTCTTAAAGTCCTGCTTTCTTCTTACCATTATATTACTTTTTTCTTTGTTTCTTATTATGCAGAACATATAGTTACATATTACAACACTTCAAATACTGTTTAATCCTTTCTTCCACCTTTTTTTCTTGCCTTTCTCCTACTAACCACACTGTTGTCATTCTTTTTTCACACTATTTGGTGTTTGTAATGTCTGTCTTTACCATAAGTTCACTTTTTCAGTGACTTCAAACACAGTACCATTGTCAAATTTGATTCTTGGCCTATGGGTCCTGAAAATAAAAGAATACACTTTTACACTGGTCTGTTAACAGAGTGGTACTCTGTCAATGTGTCTCCATTGTTAGTTTGGTTCTATTTAAGTGCTTGAATGAGAGAATGTGAATCACCAGAGTACCTTGACTCATGACTACAACTTACAGTAATTCACGTACTGTATTCCAAAGGCCATCCTTCAGGCAGGGGTGCAGGAGAAAACCCTTCCCTTAGAATTGTAAAAGTAGCTGCATGTGTAATTAGTTTTATTCACTCTTCTAGACACATTCCCATAAGCAACTTTACCTGCATGCGTAAGTCTTCAGACCACATATGGTTTAGGTGATCAAATAACCACTTTTTTCTTTTAAATCAGACACATAGACTCAAACATCTACAGGAAATATGCTTAATAATGTGCTGGAGAAAGTGTCTGTTATTGTTTGACCACTGAAAATTAACAAAGCAAAAAAAAAAAAAATAAAGCAATAATTATTACTAGTTGAATAACTTTTTAACAACCCGAGTAATCTTTTTGCCATTTACTTAGTATAAAAGGAGTGTTTGTGTAGAATCAGTGACAATAGATTACATTTTTTGTTTTACCAAGTGTAAACCTTACCACAGTAGAGCTGTTATGTTTGGCATTAATCTAAATTTTATCCACACATAATCAACAGGGTTGAGTGGATGTTCTAAGAACTCATCCCTGGAGCTCAGACACTAGACATGGCTCATTGCCCCTTCAGTCAACATGCTCTTTTTATGCTGGCGCTGTATAATTTCTCTGTGGTTAGTATTGTTGCATTGTAGTGAACTTTAGGGTCCAGCTCTGCTTTAGAAAACTCACTAGGTCAGAAGAAACATATTTGTTTCCTGTAGTCATTATGCTATCTGGTTATAGGGCAAATGGAAAAATAAAAAGGGTATTTCTGTTTTGATTTACTACCTGGACAACAGACTTGAAAGTCACGAATCTTCTGTTTTCAGATACATGCATTTGGAAAGCCAGGTTATCTATCTGTAACAGGCAAAGGATAATCAGATTTTCCTTGAAGAGATGTCTAAATTCTACGAAAAATGCATTCACAGCACATCTGAGACAGACAGGCGCATAAGCCACTATTCAGTTCATATTCATCAGTTACTTTTCTTTCCTTATCCTTTATTTTAAGCATGAAATTTCAGCAAAGAGAAAGCAAGCATTGTTATTAGAGGTTTGCAATAACATGCAAGTACTTAAGATGTGGATTTTAATTATCACAGTGTATGATTGGTTTCAACTATGTGTAGGGATTGGTCATCTTTGTGTTAGCACAATGTTATGATGCATC
Source organism: Podiceps cristatus (assembly GCA_000699545.1). Lineage (NCBI taxonomy): Eukaryota > Metazoa > Chordata > Aves > Podicipediformes > Podicipedidae > Podiceps > Podiceps cristatus. The sequence goes on from KL276682.1 coordinate 36,614, forward strand.
TCAGAGAAGCAATCAAAACTCAAGCAAATACCACAAGATCTGTTGGCAATGGTTTGGAATTGACCACTAGTCAAAATACATATTTTCTTTGTTGGCCTGAGTTCCAACTGGAAATGTTTGCTTCTAAAGAACGTTTTTTTTTGAAAAGAATACCCTGCTTGCCTCTGCTACTCCTGAATCAACTAAATTTCCATAGGAGGTTCAGAAGGGTGCCTTCCAGAGCCTGTTACCCCCCAGGATGTGTGAATCAATATGCCTCAATTACCTCTAATTGTAGAGAAGTCTCAGAACTTCCTTCTTAGTCCAGTTGCCTAGGTAGTAAAGCCTATAAGGAAATTCAAACACTTCCGCATAAAAGTTCCAACTAAAAGTACAACCATAAGAAGCAAGGGCCTTTAGCTATTTTACCTACTGGGCAGCACTTCTCCCTCAGAGACTTTTTTTCTAACACTAAGCTGACAATTGTCCTCTTTGACTTTAAAGAGCTTTTCTCTCCCTTAGATATAAATAGATCACTGCACACTCCCACAGAGACAGAAAACCATCCACCTGTATAGATTTACACCTCAGAAACCCCGAAACTCAACAAAACTGAGGCCTTGTTTTTTTCATTCTCTGTCTTTCTCCTTATGATGAGGCAGAGTGAGTTACCATTTGCATTCTAAGAGGTTTTCAGTCAGCTACAGCCTTTACCAAATCACAAATCTACCCTCCACAAAACCTTCAAGCTTCCTTTCTTGTTTAGCGGTGCTTTATAGTGAGCAGGTGTAACAACCTGACATGCAGTTGGTAATGACTGCGTTTAACCCACTTAACTGAATCCTGTACTTTCTTAACAGGTCTTGTTATTGTCACATAATGTCTGGCTTCCCTACCTGTGTTGTTCTTGAGGGTAAAGGTACTTATTGAATAATAAAAATATCTGGAGTTTGCTTGCTTGTTTGCTGATCATGCTGTCAGTTATCTATCTATCTATCTATCTTGATGACTTGGTGTCTTTGGTTCCATCTTTTTCAGAGTTTTCCTCTTATTCAACAAATTTCTATATTTTACTTACCTAGGGAGAAGTGATTGCAGTTCTTCATTGTCTAGACTGTATGTGTAACTAATGTAGATATTTTTACATTTCATTTTTCATGGCAGGCTTATATATGTGCATATATCCACTAAATATATTCTGTATCATAAGCTGAAGAACATCCTGACTTTGGAAAATGGCTTCATGTAAAGCAGAAAGATACTTATTTCCATCACTGTGGGACAGCATTTGTTTTATTTGTTCTTTGGCATAGGAAACCTGAAAATAAAATTTATTAGTGCTAGGACTGTATGCATCTTTCCAAAATATATCTCATTATAACTCTAGTCTAGTAAGCAGTTTACACCTAAATTTACCATTATTTGAAATATAAACTTATTCTGATAATGTTACTCAGTGTTGCATATTCCTACATTCAGAAATTCATAGTAATTATGATTACTGCAGATGTTTATAGCTTGCAAAAAGGCTGAATTATGTTATTTTTCTAGTTTATTCTACTCTTAGATCAGTGCTAATCAGTTTATTCATAATTTTTCTTGGATTTCAGATTTTTTAAAAACCTAATCCTAAAACTCTTAGTTCAATATGAGTAACTAAATATTGAAAATAATGCCGCATCTCTTCCGAGTGCATCTTTTAAATATCTGTGGACAGGCTATGAAATTCATTTTTCAATGTGAGTGGTGGAAGATAAAGCAAACAGGGGACATGTATCTCCCTTGCTCATGCATATGTGAGATATGGAAAAGGTCCCACATGCCTTGTCATATTTGAATTTCCTGTTTAGAGAGAACCGTGCAAACTTTTTCTTTGTGTTCAGTGCCCTACTTCACACAGGTGAACTTGCAATCACTTGTGGTTCAGTTTTGTTATCAACTGAAGAAAAAAAAAAAAAAAAAGGTCTTTGGGAATGACAGAGGTGTTCCTGATAATTGTTTCAAAATAAAAATGTTGTTACTTCTGCTTCTGCAGTGGGAGAATGTAAATAGTTCATAAGCATCATTTTTAGGCCAAGAAAATATTCTGGCTTATTGACCCCAAAGTCACAGCCACAAAAAATCATTTAAAAAAAAAGAAGGTATTTTAGGACTTCTAGTTCCTAGAGTGAAATCTTTATCTTACTGAACTTGATGGCAGAATTCCCACAGACTCCAATTGAACAGGACTTCTCTGGGAGCCTTCGCTATGTTGGGCTTCTGCTCTAACTGTTAGAACACGTCCTACTTGATTCAAAAAATACATATATATCTCAGCTGTGATTATTTGGAAGGTAAAAATTCACACTGTCCCTTATATCAGGCATTCTTCTCTTTTGCATTTCATTTGCAAAATCCAATCAGAAACGCACTTGTCATTCCCAGATACATTTTTCTGTAAGTGATCATAAACCAAATCATTCCACAGTAATTTACCCACTCCTATTCTTCCTGTAAGTCACATTCAGAGTCTAAAGCAGAAAATGTCTGCTTTAGAAAGAAAGAAAATACTGAACAAAAACACTGCTATTAATTCCATAGCAGTATCTTTTTTTCCTTTTCTTTTAAAACTGTGTCAATCACATTGAAATTGTAAACATAAGTTATTGGGGGGGGAAACAAAAAAAGGTCTTCTGGTTGAACCTGTTTGTAAACAGAGAAGCATCAAGTTCAGTGATGTTTCACCAGAAATTTCTATCAACACTTAAAATCTTAGAGAAGCCAAATCAAAGGTCACAAAAATCTGATTTTGGATGCCAGAAAGAGAGAATCAGTGACTACCATGAAACCCTTAAAGGGGTAAAAGAAGAGAAACAGATAAAATACATATGTGTATCTTTTAAAAGGGCATGGAGCACAACAAGCCCAGAAGTATTCCTGGAACTGTAGATAACACTCACAGAATTAAAAATATTGTCAGAAGACTCAAGTACAGTTTTAGATGTACAGTTTGCATTCAGGAAGCTAGCTCTTCCTTTTAGTAGTTTGTCTCCTGAACAGCCTTCTTCATGATCTGAAGATAATTGTCTTTTTGTTTTAACTAGGACTACTACAGTATGTTCTTCTAATGAGAATTCCTGTGTTTCAGATAGAAAACAAAAAATTTTTATTAGGACATTTTAAAACCTAAAGATATATTTGTCTATGGATGTGCAGTTATTATAGATGTAATTACCATGGAGAAAAAGAATGGATAAATACAAAGGTAAAGATAATCAAAGAGTGTGCTTCTCACATCAACTTTGATCAGTAAATTGGAACGTCTTGGCATGTTCCATTTACTGAGCTCTATTAAGTGTCCTATTCAGGAGGAGGCCAAGAAAGTCAAATGGAGCAAGGCATTGATAGTGTTGGGCAATAAAAACATAGTAGTCAGCTCATGATAAAATCCTGGTGGTCTGTCTTGTTTTCATCTTGACTAGTTTGACTCTTCATCCTGTCATTAATTTGATTAATTACCAGTAGTCAGTTTAGTCTGTGCATATACTTCTATATGAATTACAGTGTAATCATTATTCTTTTCCCCTTTTCTAATGAGCTTGAATTTGGTAGCAAAACACTTCTGTGTAGAGATGTTACATGAAATACAGAGAAGGCTTTTATCCTTGCTGCCACGGTTCTAGGTCAAAGTGCATTTAATATATATCAGCTATAAAGGGGAGAGGCTGTTTGGAGAGAGTGTATTAATTTCTTTCCAGCTATTAAGATAATCCTTTTGTTTTGACATCCAATTATTCACCACTCAGTGGAGAATGCCATGGAAATTAAATCTCTACATAGAGAAATTTTGCTGATGTGGAGATGGATTTAGATTTTGAACTTCTTATTCCCTGTAAAGGATGTACTGACATTTGGGCACCTACTTTAGGATCTTACATTTTGAAAATATTGTTTAGTTTGCAAACGATATTGCAAAAAAAATGTACCTGATCTATAGAGAATATTTTTTTTCCTTCATTTGCTGTAAGAACGATTTCTTGTATTTGAATGTTCAGTGTTCTCTAAGGCTGTGTGCTTCCTGCTGCTTTTGCATACTAAAATCTCTTTACATGAGAATTTCTCCAGCCCTCCTTTGCCACACAAATACATACAGATAGTCAGCACATTGTGTTTATAGGAAAAGAAATTTAGCAGCAGTCTTTTACTGAAGTGCCTTGAATTGACTAAGGATTTAAATAGTAATGCTTAGGTATTGTGTACTACCATGAAAGATCACAAGCAACTTGCAGAAACAAGCTAAATGGTCATATCAGAATAATTAATGAGATGCACTTTGTAACATCTAGTTATATAAATGCATATAAAATTGGTCAAATACAATTGGTAGGACAATTGTTTGCCTTTAAAGAAAAATGAATCCCAGCTGTTAAGTAATCTTCACAGATCAGTGCTTTATCATAAATAGACATTTGATATACAAATTTCAAGAAAGTACAGACAGTAAAGTTATTACTGTCTTTCAAAGTATGTGTGAATATCTATTTTGATTTTCTAAGCACTTAACATTGCCAACTGAAAAGAGACAGAGCACAGTTCACGTGCTAATTTGTTTCCCTTTTCACTTGATTTAATGCATCTACAAGGCCTCACCAGAAATTGTAGCCATTACTTTGTCTAATACTTATTATCAAATTACACTTTTCCACTAAATACTCAATTACCCTAAGAATGAAGAGTAAAACACAGAGTAGAGGGAGAAAAAAAGAAGAGAATTATTTAGAAGCTGAAGTATAAACTGAAATATTTTGATTAAGGATGTTTTGCAGGGGTACCATGTGACTTATTCCTCGGTCTGTTGTTTGTACCTAGTGAAGATCAATTTTTTACTGATTTCTTGCTTCATATGTTTTGTCCACTCAGTTTATGGACTTAGGGGAGATTTTTCTCAGATTGTATTTGCACTTTATTTTTGTTGTTCACTGTTTTAATGATATTAATGTCTGGCTTTTGATAAAGCCCAAGTATGAATGCACAAATGGATTCTGAAAAGTCTACCTATTTTTCTAAAGTTAAAGCATTTTTATGGCTTCATAATAACTATCACAGTCACGTAATAGCTTTTTAACACTATTCCACTTTTCATACCAAGCCTTCAAGATGCAAAGGATTTCCTCTGTGAGCTAGAGAGGTATCTTCAGACACATAAATTCATGTTAAGTAGCATTGCTATAAGAAAGATTAATATTTGCAGTGTAAGTTATCAGTCTTAATCTGGAAGCTTTACTGCTTGGTATTTAGGAAATATTGGTAAAGGATCAATTTAATGATCAAAGGCTTCACAGGTTATAAAAATGAACATATCTGAGTCATAAATCAACAAATTTTCAAAAGTGTTTTCTTTCCTTTTTCTTGCAGGCACCCAAAGCCACACAGGTATGTGACATGGACTTTACACAGGTAGTAAATTTCAATCTAATAAATACTCTCATAGTTTGAATCTGGAAGCTATATCTCTGTGTGCTACATACTATTTATCTCTTTTTTCTTTTTATGCAGACTACTGACTTTATTACTGAATTGATCTTCATATATATTTTACTATTTCTCTCCTATTTTTTTTTTTTTTTGTCCAGATTAAGTCCTATCTTTTACAGATTTCTTGATACTGAGTCCTACTACTGGTACTAAACTGAATATTCTTTTCCATCCATCTGTAGCTGGTTCAGTGCTGCTGCGAGTTATAGGACATTTTTCTCATTTCAGTCTATTTTCTTTTCATCTCCCAGAGGACTGGCCATACCTCACAAGTGCCCTTCATGGATCTAAACACTTTAAAAGTCTATCTCTTTCTCTTTTTTCCCCTTACCAACTGTTGCTATCTCTGAACTTTAGTATTATTTAAGGTCTTTCACAATAAATACTGCATAGTAATTAGCATCTCAATAACAATGTGTGTCCATAGGGGAACACTGAAAGAATATATTTTTTTTTTCCTTTTAAAAATATTCAGTATCTCATTTACAAAAACACTTGAACAAGAAAGACGAGGGAAGAATGGAAAAATGGAAGACAGGGAAAAAAAGCAACTCTGTTTATGTCTTTCAAATCTCAAGGGAACAAAATAAGAAAAAAAAAAAAATAAAACCACTCCTACAGACTTGGATAGTTTCTTAGGCTCAAGCAAAGAAGAAATCAGTATACACATATACTGTCTCTCTTTTCTGTGTAACGAATGGATAACTATAGAACCAGTCACTGATTTCAATAGCAGGCTTTTTATGCAGCAGAATTGTAGGGACCCTGGGGCGCTCTGTCACTGTCAAAATGAACTTCAGTCTCCAAAGACTCCTCTGAAAGCTCACCACTCTCTCTTGTATAGACAAAGACTTGGGGCAATAATATAAATAATATATCAAAACTTAGCAAGAGAAGAATATGCCAATAGACAAGGCAAGCAGGAAAAGTATCTTTAAGATATTACTATGACATCATGTGAAGCCTATCGAGACTCTCTGAAGGACATTGTTTTGTTTTACTATGCTGCTTTGTCAAAACCAAAAATCTGTTGTTCAATTAGAGCTTCAGACAGTCTCTGAAGAAAACTCTTCCAAATATATAAATAAACATGAATTAAGCTGTGTCAGCTTTATGGATATAAATTATAAGCAATGCAAGGAGATTCCTATTTGATTTTATTTTCCTCTAAAGTGATTAAATTTTTCATTTTACTGTATAATTCTTTATCAGTATCTGATTTTGCATTGTGAGTAATATAGTTCTGTAGATGAAATTCACAGCTGATTAGATAAAATCAGCACAACTGAGGAAATTTAAAAGAACTACAGATAATGGCCATCCTCCAGACCCCTTCATTAATCTTCCCTGTCCCCAAAATAGGAATTCTGCATTGTATAATTATGTAACAATGTGAAGCAATAAGGTTTATGGGGATGAACCTGGAGATGCATGATACAGTTGTGCAGGTAAAGTACAAAAACATGAAACTGAAGGAAGTCTTTATATACAGCAGAAAAGCTTATTCCTCGGGACAGTGGATACTGCTTTTTGAACTCCCAATATTTTTAATCCCAAATAGTGAATGTCCATAATGTGCTTTGAGATCCTTCAATTAAAACAACGTCTTATTTTTCATACATAACCTGATCCTTAAGCCAACCACTCCACCAAACTGGTTAACATGTTAATGGTTAAAAACTTTGCCAGAACTTAATGCAGTTCCAGTCCTTGAAAAGCTTCACAGTTCTCCACAGTTTGGCATTTCTTCCATCTCAGATGAATGTTAGCAGCCAAAACATTTCCCAGGGCTTGTATTTTAACTTTTGGCCTGAAGAAAATACCCTTTCTCTTCCATTTAAGGTTAAAAGATTTTAAATATTCAGGCCATCCTGTGTTTTCTTAAACCTCACTTCTTCATTCTCATCCTTTGCTTAAAAAGCTACAAAAATAATGAATGCATTTCTATTTTAATTATTTTCCTTGGAAATCTATGTAGCATGATTTTTGAGACACAAAATATGGTGAAGCTAGCCCACCCTCCCATGCAAGATATGTCTCCGTAAGATCCTACTGCCAGGAAATAGTGTCCTGCCAGGCCAGACTCACCACTGTTCCCAAGGGGTGGAGTCCTCTTTGGTTTTCATTTCTGCTGAATTAGCCATACCTGGTAATTTTTTCTAAGTTCTTCCAGAAGCTACAAGAAAGTTAAGGGGGGTTAAAAGATGTCTGGAGGGGGTTTGAAGTTGAAATGATCTTTTTTTGGTGTGGAGGATGTAAGGCAGACAAACACAAAAGCTAGTAGAAATAATCAACTCTCTATAATCAATGTTCACTATGATTTTACTCCCCTCGTTATCTGAGTTATTATTTGGCACACTCCTTTGCATTAGCCATATTTCTTAACTTTACTTTCTTCTCAGCCTCTTCTCTTATTTTTGCTTATGCTATACACTGTACCTTATCTGAAAATATAGATTATGCTTTAAAGCAGAATGAACTCCAAATATATTAAGGAAACAGTGCTTCAGAATTATAGAGTATTGTACATATTTATCTGTTGTGGTTTTCCTTATGGACAGAAGAAAAACTTTAGATTATGCATCTGGAAAACACACAGCATTGTGACAAAAAAAGCCAAAGAGAAAAGATGAAAACAAAGTTCTAAACAGAACTCTTTTTGGTTATATTGATTGCCTACAGTGGAAATCAGGAACAACTGATGTGTTACACAAGTCTATAACTGTGCAAACAGTTGACTCGGAAGAATCTAAGGCAAAAGTATGCAAAATAGTTCTAATTTCACTGCATAGATTTTGATATAATTTAAAATTCAATTAATGACCGTCAAAACTGTGCACACCATTCAGCTACTGTGTGTAACTCTTCCCATATTTGTGGGACTAGTGCATAATTGTTGTGGTTTAACCCCAGCTGGTAACCGAATATAATGCAGCTGCTCGCTCACTCCCCCACTCCCTAGTGAGGTTGGGAGAAGAATTGGAGAGAGAGAGAGAACTCAGAAGATAAAAACCATTCACCAGGACAGCAAAGAAAAAGAAAAAGATAAAACTATGTTGATAATAATAAAATAAGGATAATAGAATATATAAAATGAACAATGCACAATTTCTCACCACCCAATGACCGACACAGCCCATCCCGAGCAGCAGGCAGGGAGCAGGGATATTCCCCCGCAGCTGTCCCAGAACAGCAAGTGCCAGAGAGAGCGAGTGAGGGAACAAATGACCAAATAAATGAATGGAAAAAAGGGAAAAGAAGGGAACAAAAAGGAAACAAAAAGTGAACATGAAGGGGACCACTGGCCGACCCTCACTAATACCAGGCATGATGTCTAAGGTATGGAATACTCTCTTTATCTAGTTTGGGTCAACTGCACTGGCTATACCCCTCCCAAGTATTTGCACCTGCACATTAGCAAAACCTGGGAAACTGGAAGATGTCCTTGATCAAAAAAAGAGAGCTTATCACTTTTGGAAGAAGAGGCAGGCAACCCATGAAAAGTAGAGACCTCATTAGGTCATGTCGAGAGAAAATTAGAAAGGCAAAAGCCCACCTAGAACTCAATTTGGCCACTGTTGAAAGGGATAACAAAAAATGTTTTTACAAATACATAAACAACAAAAAGAGAGCCAAGGAGAATCTCCCTCCTCTATTGGATGCAGAGAGGAATATGGTCACCAAGAAGGAGGAAAAGGCTGAGATACTTAATGACTTCTTTGTCTCAGTAGTTAATAGACCAGTTATTCTCAGGGTATTCAGCCCCCTGAGCTAGAAGACAGGGACGGAGAGCAGAATAAAGCCCCATAATCCAGGAGGAAGTAGTTAATGACCTGCTACGCTGCCTGGACACTCAAGTCTGGGGGGCCTGATGGGATCCACCCGAGAGTATCGAGGGAGCTGGTGGAGGAGCTTGTCAAGCCACTTGCTAGCATTTATCAGCAGTCCTGGTTAAGGGGAGGCCCCAGATAACTGGAGGCTTGCCAGCATGACGCTCATCTACAAGAAGGACTGGAAGGAGGATCCAGTGAACTACAGGCCTGTCAGCCTGACCTCGGTACCAGGGAAGATTATGGAGCTGTTCATCTTGAGTGCACTCACCAGACATGTACAGGACAACCAGGGGATCAGGCCCAGCCAATATGGGTTCATGGAAGGTAGGTCTTGCTTGACCAACCTGATCTCCTTCTATGACCAGGTGACCCACCTAGTGGATGAGAGAAAGGCTGTGGGCACTGTCTACTTGGACTTTAGTAAAGCCTTTGATACTGTCTCCCACAGCATCCTCCTAGAGAAGCTGGAAGCTCATGGCTTGGAAGAGTACCCAGTATTCTATGCTGGGTAAAAAAAATGTCTGGATGGCCCAGCACAGAGGGTTTTGGTGAACGGAGTTAAGTCCAGTTTGCGGCTGGTCACAATCAGTGTCCTCTACTACGGAGCTCTGTTTTGGGGCCAGTCTTGTTTAATATCAATGACCAGGATGAGGGGATTGGGTGCACCCTCAGTAAGTTTACAGGTGACACCAAGTCAGACGAGAGTGTTGATCTGCTTGAGGGTAGGAAGGCTCTGCAGAGGGATCTGGACAGGCTGGATTGATGGGCTGAGAACAATTGTATGAGTTTTAACAAGGCCAAGTGCCGAGTCTTGCACTTGGGTCACAACCCCAGGCAATGCTACAGGCTTGGGGAGGAGCGGCTGGGAAGCTGCCCAGAAGAAAAGGGCCTGGGGGTGTTGGTTGACAGCTGGCTGAATGTGAGCCAGCAGTGTGCCCAGGTGGTCAAGAAGGCCAACAGCATCCTGGCTTGTATCAGGAATAGTGTGGCCAGCAGGGCTAGGGAAGTGATCATACCCCTGTGCTCAGCACTGGTGAGGCTGCACCTCAAGCACTTTCTGTCAGAGAAGAGATGCTCCTTTCATGGCTTGGTATCCTTAACCCACAGTGTCCAAACTTGTTTCACTGATCTTGTGCCTTTACAAACTAAACAGTGAAATGCTTAGAAACCTTTATATTTTTGAATGTAAATTAGTATGTTTTCCTTCCTGACATCCTGGACGAGCCCCCATGGATGAGAAACTCAACATGAGCCAGCAGCGTGCTCTTGCAGCTCGGAAGGCCAACGGTATCCTGGGCTCCATCAGAAGAGGGGTGGCCAGCAGGGACAGGGAGGTGATCGTCCCTCTCTACTCTGCCCTCGTGAGGCCCCACCTGGAGTACTGTGTCCAGGTATGGGGCGCGCAATACAAGAAAGATGCAGAACTGTTGGAGAGGGTTCAGAGGAGGCCACGAAGATGATTAGAGGGCTGGAGCACCT
>KL276682.1:47691-58030 GCA_000699545.1 Podiceps cristatus
CAGGGCCAGGTTGGAGGGGGCCCTGGGCAACCTCGTGTAGGTCCAGGCCTGGAGGCTGGTGTCCCTGCCTGTGGCAGGGAGGTTGGAACTCTATGATCCTTGGGGTCCCTTCCAACCCAGACCTTTCTATGATTCTATGATTCTATGTTTTACAACCACATCTCGATAATTTTTGTGAGGTTGTTGTACACCAGCATCAACTCACTAATTATAGTCATATGTGTGAAATCCATATTAAATAAAGTGAAAGCTAAACTTTTTACAGTTTTATGGAAAGGAGAAGAATTTGACATTTCATTTCTTTCTATGTGTGACTTTTGCTTATGGCTAAAGGTAGTTTCACAGCTGCATTAAATGTCAGCAGACATCCAGAAAGGAAGAAAGTAAATGTTCAAATTCAGCTCAGAACTCTGTGTCCTTTTGTAGCTGCTTTGCATAATCGTTGGTGTTGCCTCTTCTCACTGGCCCAGCTCTGCAAAGATTTATATATAAGCTCACCTTTATACACTTGAGTACTACCATCAAATTAGTGACTTCAGTGTTACACTTACATGTGTTACACATCTTTGTAGGACTGAGCCATAATACTATGAATTAAAATGAGAAAGTGATAGCCATGGGAACATTAGAAATACAGGTGATCACAAACCAGAGCTTCTTTCAAGTGGGAGGGACTTTGCTTCCCCAGTCCCTGTTATGCAGTCCATCCACTCGAGAGGTGTGGAAAGAAAGGTTGCCAGTGAAGACTGGGGCAAAAATAATCTAAACAGTTAACATACAAAACTTCAGGAAGTGTTTTGTTTTTTTTTTTCTCTTGTCCTAGAAGTTACATTTGCATCCAGTTTGCATTAGATAAAGAATTAGAAAAAAAAGATAAGTTCAGTTGACTATGGGCAGTTATGACATTAAACCAGTCAGAAAATGTATTTGAAATTGGTTTTAAACTTGGAAAAATTATGGTCAATTCAAACAATACAGCTTCATATCTTGTTTTTTTAAAGTACCTATTATACTTACATATGTTGAAGCTTAAGTTCATAAATATAGGATTTCACATTGACTAATTATCCTTGATGAGATTAAGAAAAAAATTTTTAAGTCATCTTTCCATTGCTCTGGATCTTGGGTTGGATTAAAAGAAACATAGAAGTTACGAATACAAAAAAAAAAAAAAAAAAAAAAAAAAAAAAAAAAAAGAGAGATTTTCCATTCTTGTTCTATACAGCATTTTGTACATCATTACTGAAAATTAATCATCTTACACATAGGTCACACACAGCTTCACTCCTACTTTATATAGAGGTAGAATTTTTTGAGGCTTCCTCTCTAGTGTGAATTTAACTACTAGTGAAATAAGGTTCTACACCTTTCTATTCTACGCTATTAAATCTGACCTGTTTTATTGGTCAGGATGGACTGAACACTTAGTCATGCTCTTTAGAAGCTGCTGTTTATCATATCCTAATGCATTCAGGAAAATCTCTCCATTTTGCATTAAAAAATACCATTTGTCCTGATAAAATCTCCAGTGTAAGTTGTTTCCATCAGTGCAGTATTAGAGTCAACTATTTTTTTTGACAGGTCTGTACTTGTGCAATATCAAAAGCTGATGTGTTTTTGCTTTGTAACTAGAAGAGATCATATAATATTATTTTTTCCCTTTCTTGGTTAGTAGAAAAGTGGCATAAGGTGTCATTAGTGAACATAAAAGTTTGTTACCCAATACTCTGGAAACTAGCTCAGTAACACATATTATTCAAACACAAAATATTAAAATGAATACATATTTTAAACTGCAAGTTTTAACTGAGTAACAGTAAAAGTATTAAATCTGTGCTCTACCAGCAGGAACTCTCTCATAATTTCATGAACTTTTATGTGTTTTCAACCTAGTGTTTTTAATTCTGCTGTGTTATCTCAAAAACTCTGGACTGCAATCACTTTCCATATGAAAGGTATGTCATACACAGGTCATGTCTGGAGATGTATAATTCAACAATTCTGCCCATGAAGACTTGCAATTTTAAATGAAGAATTACTTGTACATAAACTGATGAGTTCCCACTCTCGCAATCAAGAAAAAAAGCATGCAGAAGTAGAATATGCAGAAATAACAACTTCTAGTTTGTATATGTCATCAACATGACAGAGGAGAAAATACCATTAATTGCACAGATATTGTGCACAGATAAAAATCACATTTAGAATCAACCATGTCAGTAATTTCTTATACTTTTTTTTAAAAGCTGTAATGTGGCCAGGCTACAGATGAAAGAAATGTGGATTAATCGCTTGCATATCTGGTAGTGAAACTGAACAAGTGTTAAGCATAATTAGGAAACCCAGAAACTAAATGATATTTCCTCTCCTCCCCTCCTGTTCCTTCCTCTCTTTTCTCTTAATTTCTTGAAGTGCATGGCTAAAAATATGCTCTTTGGCATTCAGGATAAAGTAAAAGATAAGAATTCTTGACCATGAATGACATTGTTATCAAAAAGTACTGAGAAGATTTGTGGGTCACAAAGGTGATCTTCCTTGAAGACATAATAAAGTGTTACAGAGATCCTGCTAATAAAGTTAATATTGCTGGTTTACTTTTTTAAACAAAATCAAATATTAAAGGAAGCAAAGAAGATTATTCGTTGAACTGTAACTCCAGAGAAATTGTTGCACATTAATCATAAGGAAACCCTAATTTTCCCAAGGGCTTCACTGAAAAGTTACTATCCTTGACCATTTGTTAAGTTCTGAGATCTTGGTGAGGAAGCCTCATTAGAATCCATATAATGAATCTCATATAACTGCATTTTAAATTACTGTCACTCAAAAGAAAACTGTTGAACAAAGGTATAATCTCACGGTATTTCCAGTCTAATCAGAAATGGAGAAAGTCTGAAGCAGAACCCTATTTTTGAGATTAGTCTAAATCTCTCAAACTCACTTATGTGCTCAAAAAGCTAAAGCTCATTCTCAGAAGGGAGACTGCATGTACCTACTACATTTGTGAGTAGATGGAATTTCTTTCAAGTCACTCTCTAAACTAACCAAGTGCATGAATGTGTCAATGAAACAGTACTAATAGGGCCAGTGACAGTCAAATTATATTAGGTTATACTGAGCACTGTGTTGATGCTGCTGTCTTAGGTCCTTTCCTGGTAGCTCAGAACATGAGTGCAGCAAATATTTCACTGCATAAAATATGAGGAGTGAGAATAACCTAGGTCTTTCTTAAAAATTATGAAACCCAATGTCTTACCATGTTTTTGAAAATTATTCTTAGATTATATTTAGACACTTCATAAATTTTACACTTAATCATAAATACCCCTTGCTTCAGTTCATTTGTTTGGCGCATATTTAAGATGGTAGACATGCCCTACTGTCTATGATGTCTATTACATGATATCAATAATAAACCCTATACACCAGTTTAGTGACCAACTATTCTCAGAGCAAAGGAGTGTGCTTGATAAGTACCTTTCCCCAGCCGCTTTCCAGATGGTAGCTCTAATGGAGGTGGCAATACAGAGCTATGCTGGTTCTCCCTATAGCTCTACACACCTCTCAATAGCTATAATGGCTTTATAAGGACCATCACAAAGTTTTCCCAAAAAAAAAAAAAAAAAAAAAAAAAAAAAAGTTTTGAATTCTCTAAGACATGTGTATCTCAAGGTGATTGTATTGAGGCTAAGCATCTTTCTCTGAATTTGTGAATAAATTCATTGTTTTGATTTTTTTTAAATTTTTAAGAGTAACAGATGCTTGCTTGAACAAGTCAAAACTCTGAATCTCTTAGTATAGTATGCAGATTAAAAAGCAATCCTTCGACTACACATTTTGTTTCATAAAGTGGCCAGTTGGCAAAGGAGAAGGAAACAACAAAATTAAATTATGACAAGCAAGAAAAAAGTTCCATCTGATTTCAGTTACAGCTGATGAACGTAGAAAGCATTCAGCTTCATTAACAGGAGTTTGGTAGCTGTATCTTAATTTGCTTACATTTAAATGTAATTCCTTTATCCAATGATGTAGTGCTATGTTTCTTCAGATGAAAAGATCATTTCAGAAGATATGTATAATTCTTTTCTGTATTTCATAGCTTACTGACATTCTTGACACTGATTTGAAGAACCTACATGGACATTGCCAGACAGACAAATTTTTAAGGCTTTATGGAAATCTACAGTATCTACAGAGAAAACATTTAACAGCCCTGGTTGCTGCTTCTCTGTATCTAATAATTGAGCTGTTAAATTTTGATTAAATGTTTGTTGAAGAAAACATGTAATGTGGAAATGTTGCTGCCACCAGTAATGTACTGTACATAACCTACAGAAAAATGCATTTTCTAATTCAAATCAATCTAAACATGATCTAATTTTTCACATCACATTTACTTAGTGATGTTTATCTTTGTGAATAACATAGCCTATGACATTCATATAAACTAACATTCTCATGATGATTGATATATTCTACTCATAATTAAACTCCTCATTTCCAAACATTCTCCCAGCTTTGGGGAACAAATCTTTTTTCCATTTCCCAGCATTCATGCTGTTATGATAAATGATGCTTCTTTTAGGGGCCTGCTTGTAGTTTTCTTCCTTGCTCTTAATCGTGACAAACTGAAGTTTATCAAGAAAATATCTTTGTATTAATTTTAGCAGTGATGTTGTCTCAAAAATGTATAGGTGAATGGCACTTTCAGGAAGGTAATAAAAGCACCACAGAATTTTATATCAAAGGTTAGGACCTCAACACCCAAATTATTAAGTACTCCTTGCGTAAGGAATTTCCTAGAAGAGTTATGCTTCACCATCTTCACCTCACTGAAGTTAAATAGTATTGCATACACATAAAATTAATAATCAATGTTTTTACATCAAAAACTATTGACATGATGAATCTCTGGGTACATTCTTACAGGCTCTCAGGGTACATTCTTACAGGTTTTTATAATAGTTTTGTGATTCCCTATAATTGATTTGTCCTGGTAAATTATAATGAAAGATGATTCACAAGATCGCTAAATTAATATAAACTATGACTCTTTCATTTGAAAGGTTTTCAAATTTATCTTAACTTTTTAGAAAGAAGTGGTAGGGCAACAGGTTTTGAATTGAAGGAGAAAATGCAGAGAAAAAGGACTGAAATCCTTGAGTGGGACAACTGGAATATGAAGACCCCTAAAATGAGGAAATGAAAATGAAGGAAAATGAAGCCTGGAAACACAATAAAGGTAATATTAGAGTGTCGTGGTTTAGCCTCAGCTGGCAGCTAAGTACCATGCAGCCACTTGCTCACTCCTCCTTCCAACCTAATCTATTCTATGGTTCTATGATTTAGCAATTAACATCGTTCAACTCAAATCATTGGATATTCTCGCCCAAAATCAAATCCCCTTGAGATACGCATTGTACTGCCCCATCCTTCCTCATCACCCATCAAGTGCGCCCAGGTTCTTCAGCAAAAGGAATCCCATGGATGGGTTTGTCTTTGCCTGAGGCAGGACAAACCCAGACTGTCTTCCCTAACACATTCTTCTTGTGCACTACAGAGTCATTATCCTCTTCTACAGTTTAGATTGGGCAAGACTAGCTTGATTGGAAGACTCCCTAGTGTTAACTAACCAGGTAGCTTTCGCTAAATGTGTGTCCCAATGCCTGAAGGTCCCATCACCCATTGCTCTCAGTGTAGTTTTTAACAGTCCATTGTAACATTTGATTTTCCCTGAGGCTGGTGCATGAGAGGGGATGTGATACACCCACTCAATGCCATGCTCTTTGGCATGCTCTTTTGTGTATGAGGTTGTTTTGGAAATGGGTCCCGTTGTCTGACTCAGGATAGTCTGGCCCAGGGTAGTGTTCCGGGCAGTGGCATGGGGCACGGGAAATGTTTCCAGCCATCCGGTGGTTGCTTCCATCATTGTAAGCACATGGCGCTTCCCTTTGTGGATCTGTGGGAGTGTGATGTAATCCATCTGCCAGGCCTCCCCAAGCTTATATGTCAGCCCTTGACCTCCATACCAGAAATGCTTTGACCACTTGGATTGCTTGATTGCAGCACATATTTCACATTCATGGATAACCTGTGTGATAGTGCCCATGGTCAAGCCACTCCTCAATCGCGAGCCCATCTGTATGTCGCACCTCTTCCTTGATGGCCTGAGGTGTCACAGTCCCACCGAACTATAAATAATTCACCCTTACATTGCCAGTCCAGATCCACCTGAGCCATTTCAATCCTAGCAGCCTGGTCCACCTGATGGTTGTTTTGGTGATCCTCAGTGGCCCGACTCTTAGGTACATGGGCATCTACATGATGCACTTTTATAACCAGCTTCTCTAGCTGGGCAGCAATATCTTGCCACAATTTGGCAGCCCAGACGTGTTTCCCTCTGCACTGCCAGTTGCTCTGCTTCCATTTCTGCAGCCACCCCCACAGGGCATTTGCCACCATCCATGGGTCAATATAGAGACAGAGCGCTGGCCACTTTTCTCATTCAGCAATATCTAAAGCCAGCTGGATGTCTTTCACCTCTGCAAACTGACTTGATTCACCTTGTCCTTTGGTGACTTCTGCAACTTATTGTGTAGGACTCCATACAGCAGCTTTCCACCTTTGATGTTTTCCTAAAATACGACAGGACCCACCAGTGAACAAGGCATATTCCTTCTCATTTTCTGGCAGTTCATTATGCAGTGGGGCCTCTTCAGCACACGTCATTTCCTCCTCTGATAATATTCCAGTATCTTTGCCTTCTGGCCAGTCCACTATCATTTCCTATTCGAGCCCGGTGTGTGATCAATGTGTAGAGGGGACCCTCCTTTTGAACATCCAGCCCCACACCAACAGACGGAGTGCCAGGAGGAGCTGTGCTTCAGTACAAGAGGCGCTAGGTAGGACCATTCTCCCCGGCTGCAGTGAAAATCACATTTTTTACCTCCTGCCCTGCCCAGACCATTTCAAGGGCTACTGCATGAACTGTCTCCCATTTAGTTTGTTCAAAGGTTTTTTTTTGCTCAGGGTCCCATTTGAAATCATTCTTCTGGGTTACTTGATAAAGAGAGCTTACAATCAGACTATACTTGGAATATGCATTCTTCAAAAACCCACAACTCATAAGAAAGCTCTGAATTCCTTTTTGATAGTTGGCAGGGACATAGTTGCTATGTTATTGAACACATCCATTCGTATCTGACATCCATCTTGCCATTTTATTCCTAAAAACTGGATTTCCTCTGCAGGCCCTTTGACCTTATTTTGTTTTATGGAAAAAACAGCTTTCAGAAGGATTTGGATAATTTTCTCCCCTTTCTCAAAAACTTCTGCTCCTGTGTTGTCCCACACAATGTCATGAATGTACCTGAGGTGTTCCTGAGTTTCACCCTTTTCTAGTGCAGTCTGGATCCGTCCATGGCAGATGGTGGGGCTGTGTTTCCACCCCTGGGGCAGCCAATTCGAGGTGTACTAGATGCTCCTCAAAGTCTAAGCAAACTGTGGCCTACACTTTGCTGCCAAAAGGATTGAGAAAAATGCATTAGCAACATCAGTTAATGGCATAGCACTTGGCTGCCTTTGCCTCCAATTCATATTGAAGTTCTAACATGTCTGGGATGGCAGCACTCAATGGTGGCATAACTTCATTCAGGCCACAATAGTCCACTGTCAACCTCCATTCTCCATTAGAATTTTGTACTGGCCATATAAGACTACTAAATGGTGAGCAAGTCTTGGTGATCACTCCTTGGCTTTCCAGTCGATGAATTGGCTTATGGATGGAAATCAGGGAGTCTCGGTGCAATATTGCTGCTGGTGCAGCATTGTGGTAGTGATCGGGAGCTGTTGCTCTTCGACCCTCAGCAATCTCACAACGGAAGGGTCTTCCAAGAGACCAGGCAAGGCAGACAATTTTTTAATATCCTCCATCTCCAAGGCCACTATACTTAAAGACAACCAGCACCCTTTTGGTCCCTTGAAATACCCTCTCCTGAGATAGTCTATGCCAAGGATGCACAGAACCTCTGGACCAGTCACAATGGGGTCCTTTTGCCACTCTCTCAGTCAGACTCACTTTGACTTCCAGTAGAATTAGCTGTTGAGATCCCCCTGTCACTCCAGAAATACAGATGGGTTCTGCCTCATTATAGCTTGATAGCATTAGGGTATGATTTGCAGTAGTTTCTACTAAAGCCTTCTACTCTCATGGCTCTGACATGCCAATCTATTGAATCCACACAGTCCATTAAACCTGGTTGTCCCTTTCCTCCACCTGGCTGGAGGCAGGACCCCTCTAATCCTGGTCATAGTATTCATTACTCCCTTCTTGTAAATAGGAGTAAGAATTCCCTTCAAGAGGCTCAGCCTTTCTATTCTGTCTGGGGAACTGCCCACTGGAAACTGGAGCAGCACTTTTCCTAGAAGAATTACCCTTTGTGATCCCGTGCCTCTAGGTTTTCCATCTCACTTCCTCATGTCCTCTCTGTGGTCACACAGGTAAAACCAAAGGGTACCTTGTGGTGTGTATCCTCTAGGTCCTCTCTCTTGAGCAGAGGAATTCTTACTCCTCATAACTGAGATACCAGTCTGTACAGGTGGGGAGCAGAACTTATCCTTGAATTGCTGCAACTCTTGGGACAGTTTCTTGGCTAGCATGTCTGGCAGTTTCTCTACAGGCAAGACACAAGACTGTAGGGAGGGAGACTTACTTTGTCTTGTCAGAGCTGGCCAGCAAATTCATCTGCGGTTTGTCCCTTGCCTTCTTCCCAGGACATTACTGCCACTGAGCTGGCATATGACGACGGTGCACTCTGTAGAAAATTCTGCCACAGGAGTTGTGTGCATTGGACTTCTTCTAGACCTGTGGATAATAGCTCATTATTTGGATCCTTATAAATCATCCTCTGGCATGGCTAATTCCCTCAGGTACTGGATACCTCTCTGCATGGTGGTCCATTCCCTGGGTGACATGTAACATCTTCCTTGAAGGGATACCTTTCCTTCACACCTGACAGAAGTCACCACCAGAAGCTGAGGGCTTGTGTCTTTTTTCCATTCACCTTATCAGTGTCCCTTCTGTAGACAAGGATCCCAGCTTCTTGGCTTCCCTAGCCTCTAATTCCAAGCTACTGACTCCCTTATGCCAGCATCGGAGCGGCCAGGTGACAATGTGCTCACCTGTATGGCAACTGAAATCTTTTCACTTATCTTGCAGCTGCCTCTGGGATAGGGATTGGGTGAATATCTCTGGTTGTACCTCTTTCTACTGTTCTCATGATGACCCTGGTTCACTGTCATCCCTCACTAAGCAAATTGATTTATTTTTTTTTTTTGTGTATTTCTTCTTCTGTGGGAAGGAGCATTGGATTTATAAATAGGATGAATGCACTAGATTCAGGAAAAAAACAGGCTGATGTAGTAAAAATTGAAAGCTGAGTAGGAGTAACAGCTTGGCCTTGAAGCTTTAATGTTTTAACAATCTAAATTATAACAATCCCCATCAGTCATTAATATTTCTTGCTTAAAATTACAACAGGATTATAACTAGGACATGCCTGTATGCAGAAAGGTCTCTGAGCAAGTGCTGACCCAGGATGGTATGTCCATATACAGGGGCAGCTCTTACACTGGGAACGTGAGTCCAACCTCAGTGGGGCAATTTCTTTGCAATAAGCATTAGACTATGGCACAGCAAGGCACTATAACCACAAAACAGGAAGTACGATGCTTCTGCACAGTAGTCCTTGATTTGGGAGTGGTGACAGAATTCCTCAACAGCCATACGTAATGGTTGAGAAAGCTCCAGACAGGAATATGGAAATAGTAGAAATATAGAAGACTATAGAACACAAAGGACATGCTCCAATAGTCAGCTCTGTCATTTGTACATCATTAGATCTTATTCTGGTTTCGGCTGGGATGGAGTTAGTTTTCTTTCCAGTAGCTACTGTGTTTTGGATTTAGTATGGGATTTGGTATATGAAGAATATTGATAATACACTGATGTTGTTATTAGTCTAAGAGATCAAGGACATTTTCCAGCTTCCCAGGTTTTGCTAGTGTGCAGGTGAAAAAATCTGGGAGGGGTACAGCCAGTACAGTTGACCCAAACTGGCCAAAGAAAGTATTCCATACCATAAACGCCATACCCAGTATATAAGTAGGGGTTGTCCAGTGGGCGGGGCACCTTTCATCTGTTTGTGCTTTTGTTCCTTCATTCCTTTGGCTGTTTGATCCTTCTCTCTCTCTCTTTCTGGAACTTGTGGTTCCAAGATCACTGCTGGGAAAATCGCTGTTTCAAGCTCACTGCTCAGGATCATTCCGAGATTGCTCTCAG
>KL276683.1:6718-28674 GCA_000699545.1 Podiceps cristatus
CAAGGCTAGGAAGGAGGGGAAAAGTGGAAGCATGGGTACCTGTGAAAGGGGATGTAAGCATTTAAACTGGAATTAAATAGGTTTTGGGTAGCTAAGCCTACCAGAACTACGTAGAAAATCTGTACTTCGTTGTGAAGGCATCAGAGAGGCACTTAAAGTGCATTTGTTGATGTGCTGTGGTGCAGATGCAGAACTGCTGCCACTGCAGCTTGGCTGAGCTGGATGGAGCCTGTATCTCCTGCTTAGCCCTGAGGTCCTGAAGTTGGTAGATACAATTTAGAGCATATGGATTAACTATATGGACCTTGACAGAAAGGCTGGGCTCCTTTCACTTAGTGCCACGGCCAGAGAAGGCAGTATACCTCTTCTATTAGAAAAAGTTAGTTCTTCAGGATATATTGTCAGGAAATAGGAGGTCCATGTACAGAAGCCTCCTGACAGAGAGCTATTTGCTATGGATTGAGCTTCGGTCGTGATCAAGCTTTGCCCTTTCTGCAAAAGGGAATGCAGGACAGTGCAAAGGAGCAGGCAAGACTGAGCTTGACTCTGGGGAGAGGTGAGGAAGGTAGCGAACTGTCACTCCATGTCTATGTGGCTGCACAGTTGTATAGCCACGCTATGTTACAGAAAATTGTGTTATGATAAAAATGCCTCGTGCTGGTTTACCGCAGGATACTAGCTGTATCACTAGTGGAAAAATGCAGGTTTGAATTTGCTGACACTGTTGCAGCTAGGCGAAGCTTTTCAGTGCTTATGAAGCTGATGTGGAAGTGGGAAAATAGAAATCGTGTAATTCATGTAGGCCAATGATCTGGGCTGAAAGGGACCAGCATTTTCTGCTTGCAGAGAAGATAGAAGGACCTCAGAGAAAGATACGGGGCAATCTGCCTCTAGAGAAACCTAATTTTAGCTCTCCCATGGCCAGGTATTGGCTTAAACTCTGAAAGCCTGTCTTTATACTTCTTCCAAAGTTTATCATAATTGTTCTGACTGGATATTCCTGTGATCCATATAGCCATCCAGTCCTTCTTTGAATCCTGCACAGTTCTTGGCTTCAGTGCTTCCTGTGGTGATATCTTCCACTGTCCAATTACACATTATGTGAAAGAGAATTTCCTTTGATCAGCTTTGAATACATGAGCTCTTCATTCCATTGAATGTTGCTTTATTCTTGTGTTATGCAGCAAGGTAAAGAGAAGTGTCAGATACTTCTTCTCTAGAGTATTTGGTATTTTATCTTACTGTATCTTGTCTTATCTTTCTCCTTTCTGAGATAAACAAATCTCATTCCTTTCAATCTCTTCCTGTGATAGTCCCTGCCTCTGCTTCCACCCTCACTTGCTTATTCGCATTTTTACTCTCTTACCTCCACGTGTTCCTGCAGGATCTTTTGGAGCTTGGGGAGGGGCGCAGACAGTATGCCAGAGGAGCATTCAGCACTATGAATTGCTATGAAGGGAGAATATTTTTTGCATTATTCACCATCTCATTCACTGAGTAGCCGAACATCTTGTTTGCTGTTTGGGTTGCAGCTGTACCCCGAGCAGCTGTCTTCCTTGAGCTGTCTGTAATGTTTTTAAGGCAGTTGGTGCTGAGCTTATCACCTTAGACCTTAGTTACTATAACCAGCTCCTCTCTGGCATCTCTAACATTTGTGCTGCCTCAGGCATATATCTTGCTACCCAGGAAGTCTGCATTATCCAGTAACCTGACCTTATCTCACCTTCCTGAATCCTTTTTTTCTACCACGTCAAGAAGAAAGGTCTTACCCTTATTTAAAAAAGGCCTTTTTTAATGCTGCTTTTTCCCTATCTGTCTGCTTTTATGCCATCCTCAAGCTATTCATGGCTTTCTTTTCATGTATTAGTAGTTTTGACATGCTTTGCCCATACAGCCCACCAGTCTCCATGGTAAGAGCTTTTCCATGCCAGTCTACAAGATGTCTCATTATTACCACTTTGTAGTCATTCAGATCATCCTTAAAGTCTGTTTTTCTGGCAATACCTCCAATGCGGGGTCATCTGGAATTTCATAGTATGCCTATAAGATGTGCCCAGCTGTGAAAGCACATGGAGCACAATGAAGGTGGAGCTCCCCTTGATATTTAGCAGGAGGTATTTTCCTTGCAAATCACTCAGCCCAGGTTGACACATGGAGTTGTAACACAAGCAAAGCCAATTGGTGCCTTCCATGTCAAAAAAGCCGCAACTACTTCATCAAGTATGTGTTTGCCTGTACGTACTACATGCTCTAACGGTGAGGCACTGCATTTTCTGGCTTTGCTTCCTTGCTCATGTGTGTGGATTGCTCTTTGGAAAGTTACAAATAATATATGTAGGATTAGACAGTGACCCCCAGGGCTGGCAGGGGAGCCAGGCACTCAAATGCATCTTGGTTACATAGATTATCCCTCTCCCCATCCTGTTACAACTCAGCATGGACAACTTTCTTGGAGTTTGGAGCTGAAAGTGTCTCTCCCATGCAGCTCTTGTGGGCTGTGTTTTTTGTATAGGACCTCTGTTTGCAAGGCCCTGTCTTCAGCAGCTAAAACCCCAATCGTTCTTGAAGCAGAAAAAGGAACCAACTTTCAAGTGTTTCTTGTTTTTTGAACCTACTTCATACTATAGTGCTGTTTTGCTGTGTTGGCTAGATAAACCAAGGTGTCTTTCACATTAATGTGTAATATTAGAAATGAGTAAATTCTCAAAGGTATAAAGTTGGGAGTGAATTGGAAGTTGAGTGAGTGAAGTTCAGGAGGTACCTGAAGAATATTACCTGGGAAAGTGCCACTGGAGGATTTAGTGCCGAGGTTGTGATACATTGTGCTGAAATCCACAAAGCATTTGTTTCTGCAGCATTTCTTTAACTCGAAAAGGAGCAGTAGAGCTATCAGTCCAGTTCATTTTAGAGAGGGCAACTAGGATTGTGAACAATTTGCAATGCTATTTAAAATTAGGAAGACACCGGTTAGTGGAGTCTTTCTATTACTTTAATAAATGCAATGTAATCGGAATGTCATCTCTTCATTATGACCCAGTTGTGCCTGACACACATTTTTAAAATTGGCACTTGTAAGGCAAACAGAAAGGTGAATAGAATAGCTGAGCTGAAGAAGCAAACCCAGTTGGATCACTTCTGTTTCTTTAGTGTAAAGTTTTCAGACCGCATGCACAATAAAGGTATAATCAAAAGAGAATTTTGGATTGCTTTCAGGGTTTCAACTGCCTTCCATCTTCTCAAAGCACCTATTCATGCTTTCACAGGAGCTTTATGAAAGCATGTGAAGTGAGTATCAATTTACCCCTGTCTTATGCTTGGAGACAGACAATATAGCTTTATCCTCTTCTTGTGGCTTTGTCTGGATGATGATGATGAGTTTTGTGAGACTGACCTAAAGCAGCAAGACAAGACAAAATAAATTTTTTGTGTACACCTCATTCACTGGGTTTAAGCTTAAATCCTCCACTCTTGCAGTGTTTCAACTCAAACAACTTAGTACACAGCAGAGGATACCTTATCTTGTTTTGATTAGAAACTATTAGCTCAAACTAGATAACAGGACCTAAGCCTAGATCCCTTAATCCCCCCCTAGTCAAAATTTATGTTCTGATGAAGCAAGAACAAATTATGTCTGCTCCATCGAAAACCTTTTTGAAGCTGTTACTCCATGAAGCATCATGAAAAGAGCTATAAAAACAATCCACTGAGTCCAGATTGGCCAGGTTGCAACCACTTGCCAAAACAGATGATACTTTATTGTTTTGTGTCCTTGAAGTTTAAAGGACTTCTATCACTCTTAACTTCTTCTCTTTTCAGTTTATTAGTGAGTCTAGGATGCCAGTAAGAACTACTCTATTGATCACATCAAAGGACCATTTAGCCTAATGAATTTTTTTCTGACTGCTGCCAGTATGGGATGTGCAAGCACGGAGGTGAGGATGGAGCACGCACGCCATGGTGGTATGTGTCCCAGGCCTTTGGCAGAGGGTGCCCTGCGGCTCGTGCTGGCACTGTGGAGCCTGTCATGGGAGTGTGGGTTTCTGCTGATTTGATTTTCTGTAGTCATTTTTCAAATACCAGTATTACAAATAAGTACTTGGTCACAACGTGCAGCTTGGAGTCTTTTCCTGGGAGAGGGTCTATTTATGTTAAGAAGGGCTTGCTTCCAGGTTGTAAAAAGTAACCCGCTATATTGACCTGCAAAAAAAAAAAAAACAACAAAACAAAACAACCCAAAAAACAACCAACAAAAAACTGGAACTATTGCCTCCTGGCTCACTCCTTTCCAAAAAGGTTTGCTGAGTACCCTGAGGAATTCCTGTAGGAACATACTTTGCCTAGATCCCTCTGGGTGGAAGGGCTTGTCTGTGGCTCTGCATCAGGTGCTGATGCTTTAGAAGGGGACAGAGTTTATTGCCCTGATCAGGCACTATTACTTGCCTGGGTCCAGGAGCTCTTCCCTAAGGTGAAGGTTTTTAACTGTTTATCCAAGTCATCCAGGTCCCTACACATAGTTCATAGGGCGGCTTTGGGCCTGACACAAGGTTTTGTACTCTGTTTGTGGCCCGGCACCTAAAATGAAGTGTCTTGTTACAATGCCTAAACCCTTAACTAGCCATAGCTTGCTTTTACTACTTTTTGAGAAGCATGCTAGCAGAGAGAGGGCTGGGGATATCTCTCAAGGTAATCTTTCAAAATCTTTCAAATCTTTCCCCAGCTGCTTTTCAAAATGGATATTTGCGTGTTTAGTGTCCACTCTCTCTGCTTTAACTGGAGGCATTTGCAAATCATAAGCTGTCCATAGCACTGTGGGACTGAGAAATTCCTTTCTGGAGAACAGAAAGAAAAAAATATCTGTGGGATTGGGTTTTCCATTATTTTATACTACAGGTAGGCATATGTGCTATCAAGTCCTTGACCTTAGCTTCTGTAACCTTAGCTTCTTATAGCTGATTTGTAATACTGGTGTTTGAAAAATGAGTACAGAAAATCAAATCAGTAGAAACTCACTCTGTCAGGAGTTGCTCAAATGGTCCTAGGAGATACCATAACGGTACATCTCTACTGATCTGTAATTCCTTATAGTACAGGAGATTTCAAGCTAATAATCCCTATCCAGACAGTTGAGCAGCCTGGGTTTCATTTTAAGAAATATCCACACATGCTGCTGGTTCCTATTCTTAAAGAAAAAGTAAGAGTCACGTTATTATGAATGTGTGCTTGATGCAAATGTGAAAGGACCACGACGGGGTCAGGGTTTGCATTTCAGCAATACTTGTTGCAATGTTTCCTTTTGTGTTTTGTCTGTGGCCTTTCATATCTAGCGAACAAAGATCACAGCCTATTCTCTTTCAGAATAGCAAATATTACTGTCTATAGATACTTTCCTCAAATTAAGAGCGGACCCCCCCCCCCATTCCCTGTAACTTTTTTCCCCTCTCTTTCAGTACACATATTCCATCTTCAGGTTTTGAGGTTTATTTTTTCTGTTTGGCTTTGCAGTTGGCTTTGATACCATTCAAAGTGAAGCCCTGGGGCAGAATCTTTAGCAAATAGCAGTCCAAGAGCTGCGGTAAATTCTTCATTGCTCTGTGTCTTTAAATCAAGACTGGGTGCCTTAATAAAAGATTAGGCTTCTCTTCATCAAGTTATTAGCCTTTGATAAAGGAATCCCTTGATGAAATGTTATGGCCTGTGTTTTCCTGGGAAGTAAGACTAGATCATCGTAATGGGCCCTCCAGGTCTTCAGCTCGTTGGTGCCTGATTTCTTTCCTGACCTTGAATTACGCTGAGAAGACGAGGTTTTCGAGGAACAAGTCAGGAAGTAAAATTCTGCATGACTGTTTTGCAGGATTACCAGCCAGCGGCTGAGGCGTTCAGGGAGAGAGGCAGTGCTGAAGCAAGCAGGGCCAACCTAGCAGAAGTTAATGGAGCTGTGGGTGGTGCGTAGGACTGGACAGGCACTGGAGTGGGAGATGGCAGAAGTGGGCTCATTCTGACCCTCGATGGTGTCGGAAACACAGCTACACATAACTGTCCCCCCAGCATGTGGTATGGCAGCTCCTCAGCTGCCGCAGGCAATGCCTGGGGAAGCTGCCTCCATCCTTCGGTGATGGCAGCGCCCAGGGAAACCATTCATTGCCCGTTCTCCCGTCCCAAGAGGAGGCTCCTGGCAGTGACGGGGAGCAGCAATGTCTTGTGTCAGCCCATCGTGAATCATTGCACGTCATAAGCCAGAGCTTGTTCCCGATATACCTTCCTTGCCCTCAGTAGCCAAAGCTCTCCATTCGTGTGCTTCAATATGCGATGGCTACAGCCCATAAAAGGCACATGGTTGTGTATGGTGGTGAGTCACAAAAGCGCAGAACATTTTCTGGGAAGCTCATTTCTTCTGGCCTGACCCTGAAATGTTCAGCCAGTACCAGCCCCGTCTGTCAGATGCTGCTTGGGAAAACAGGATTTCCCCAGTAAGAAGTAGGAAAACATCCAACCCCCAACTCCCCAGGTATTGATTGAGCAGAAAAGAACCACCAGAAGCTACCACTTGCAAACGGTCTTGTTAAAACAGCTGCATTTAGGTTTTGGCCTAAAAAAGCATGCTTCTGAGAGATGGCAATCCTATGTGGGAAGAAGCTGTAGGAATTGGGAAATGGTGAAAAATACGTGGGTGTGTGTACAAGGGAAGGCAGGATGAAAAGTGACTTTGTACTTGTATTTCTTGTGGTTTTATTGTAATACTGGCCTATAAATTGTGAACTGCAGCTCTGCAGCTGCTGAGGTCATGGCTCTCGTGGCACTACTTACAGATGTTAGTGGTCTGAAGGTACAGGGGCTTGTCTTCTAAATTTAAATAAAAGTTTGGATTAGTTACATACTCATCCTGTGCCCCACTAAAAAGTAGCAGTGACCGTCTCCTTTCCCTGGAGAGCTGCCTCTTTTTGCCAGTTTGGCTCTGTCAGACACCCCAGTTGAATCTGGTGCCTTGTTAATGAGATCTGCTTTGATGAATGAGCCTTTCCTCCTTCCTTGTGTGAAGGTTTCAGACGAGCTCACCCGTGAAGGAATTGTGGAGAAGGGCAAGTGGCTTAGGCAGGCGCACAGGCGACTGTGATGGGACCTGAAAGCTGTACCACAAAACCAGGCAATCTTTTCCCTCAGAAAAAGGTTTAAGAAAGAGACAGATGAGGCATAATTGAGACAGAAGGATGTTGATTTCATGGTTTATTGTCACATTAAAAAAGTAATCTTACTGATGAATTAATATTTGCTTTTTAATATAAAAGTGCTTATTCTTACAAATCCTTAAGGCTCATTCTGTTACTTTACAGTAGGATTTTTCACCATCCCAGAAACTGTGCTACATGAGTTTTATATGAACTGTGGACATAGCAAAATCTCCAAACAGTAAAACAAGTCATTAATAATTTCATTGCCTTTGTATGCATAAACCTGTTTAATTGTGTAACATAATTTAACATCAAAATAAACAAAAGCAAAATTTTCTTGTATTTTCTAGTTTGTCTCAGAACAGATCCCCAAGAGATTTCTATTTTGCTCAAGCAAATGGAACTAATGGAACTAATATCTGGTTTTGAATCTCGATTTTTTACTCATACAGCAAAAAGGAAGGAGTGAGACAGAGAAGTTACAGATGTAGTGTTTACCCTATGTTTGTTACTGAAGAGAAAAGGAATGACCAGCAAGCACAAGTACTGTTCCTACGTGATGTATTTATTTTTGTAATGTCCCTATGTTGTACTTTTGCTTAGGTAAAGCTCCCACTGAAGCCAATGTGAGTTTTGCCTGAGGGAGGAATAAGACCAGGGCTCTCACAGGGAACATTTTAGATTAAGCGGTTTATTATTTTTTTTGTCTCACAATTCAAGAATTAAATAGATGAAATTTACTAAAGCTTTTGTTGTTTGTATTGATCACAAGTAGAATATGATTTCTGGCATATATGATAATACACAGATAAGAGTATGCCTTATTTATTTTTAATCATAATCAGAGCTATATTAGTTGGATGGGCAGTGAATTTTCTACTTCTACTTAGATTTTAGATCACTATTTACTGTAAAGAACTTTTTTTTTTTGTCAATAATTGGGCCAAAATGCAGTAACTAAAAAAATACCTAATGCAAAAGATAAAAATAATTTAAAGTATTCTGGAGCAAGTGGGCAAATGCTAACCGATCTAATAAATAAGGTAGTTTAAAGCATTTGTGACTGCTACTGTGATATATGTACATACTTTACAGCATAAATTACTGTACAGAATACTCCGTTTATTAACCTGTGTAAACAATATTGCCTGCTGTATGGGGACATATTGTGGGATTATGCTCATTGGAAGGAAAGATAAACTGCTATAGCTTTGGCTGGGTGGGGGAGGCCTCGGGTAGCACACCCTCCGAGAGAAACATGAGCGACATTTTATGAGCTGGAAATAAAACCATCCTGACTCGAATAATTTTACAAAAAATCTGCTGACATTTGTTGCTATAAGCGAAATACGGAAACGAATCTCTGAGGTTTGTTACAAAAATAATTCTGGTCATAAGCTGATCTTTGCATACCTCGTCTGGCTGGGGACCCTTGCTTAGAAGTTCGCTGCATGAGAAGGGGAGGGGGGGGAAGAGTCGCAACGCAGCAGCACCTCGCCATGTGGTATCCGCACTGCCAGCGCGCCTGGCAGGTGGACGGCCAGTGGCTGGAGCCCAGAGCTGGACTGGCACGTTGCCTTTCCAGCCGCCGCTGCTATGCACAGCGTGGGAAATGGGGAGGGAGTTGGGATGACTGCAGTTATTGCTACTGGCTGGAGAAGTAATGAGAAATTTATGCATCCTGTTATGTTGGCTGCCCTGTACTGTCTTCCCCACCCATTTGTTTCCCTCACCCACCCGCAGCGTGGTTGGTTTTAGCTTCTGCATGGTGGCAACTCCGTGCAAGAGAGTGTCTGTAGGATGCCTACCGCAAGACGGCCCCAGTCAGCGGACACCACCGCAGCCCAGGTTGCCATTAACAGTATGCCCAGGAAGGCGGGGAGTTGCCACAAGCAAAGTATGCGCGTGCACGCAGCCATGATTTGTTACACCAGTTATGGTCCCTGTCTGCCACGGTCAGCGGGGAGGAGGAGCAGGGCTTAGCCTTGGCTGCCGGGAGAGCAGCTCTCACACCGCCCGGCTCCTCTGCCTCGGCTCCTGCTCCTCCTGCTGCCGTCCGTGGAAGAGGACACGAGGAGAGGGCCGTGAGCACGCCTTAACCCGGCTGCTCTGCAGCTCTCAACTCAACACTGCTGTTTCTGCCGCTGCCCGCAGCAAGGGACGCTGCCTGGCCAGCCCGAGGGGCTGCTACTGGACTGATGGGCTGCAGGCAGGCACAAGCTTTAGGTGGCCCTGGGTGGCCTCCGGGCTGTTCATCATGGATAAAATTGTCGTTTTCACAGAATGAATTGAAAAAATGCTGTTGAGTTTCCATAAAAAAAAGAGTAATATTGGCCTCATGTGGGCTCATGGCCAATCTCATCTTCTTCGCCATCTACAGAAAAACTGTTTCTTCTGTTTAAAGGAAGCCAGCTCTATTTCTAGACAACATATGGAAAAAGTGCCTTTGAGTGTTTACTAGACTGTAAAGTATATTTTCTTGATATTTCAGTAATCTTAATAGGAGAAAGGTGCACATTCCATCCTTGAGGAACTACTTCACTTCTTTGGATTTGGGCGCAGTGAATTAGAGAGTGGGCAAGGGTTGGTCCAAGTCTAAAACACATGCTTCAGACATCTCAGAAATAAATGTATTTACCACATACCTGTTTTCCTGCACATCTTCTCCCTCCCAACGTTATCTCAGCCCCTTCCTGTGTTGGCAGGATATTTTACCAATTTCAGCAAGCACTTTCATTATCAACAGGTATGATCGTCAACTTGGGGTGGGATTTATAGCACCTCTATCTCTGAGCTCACCACCTAAATTCCCTTTGTAGCCAGTGGACAGAAACAAGCACTTCTAGGGTGTGATTCATCGCGCTTACTTCAGACCTTCAGTACAAGATGAGGTGAATCCCACCTTCTGTGTTTAAATCAGGACCGTTTTTTTGTCTTCCACCTTCTCTTGCTCGTGAATTGCTACAAGGCTGATCATGTGTCTTCAATGGCCTAAAAAAGGCCCTTGCACAGGTGTGAGACCACCAGTTCCTACTGGTTCTACTGCAGGGCCATGAAGCAGCAATGCTGATTCAAGCAGATCAGTGACAGCACGTCAGGCAATGGTGCTGGGCCAGGAGATGCTGCTGTACCCCCTCCAGCTACACCGCTGTTTCGCATGGGGTATTTGAGTCACCGGCACTACGGGCTTTCAGTCCCCAGATTACTGGTTTCTCCTACCTGCCTTCCGACGCAGAGAAGAAGAGCTGGTCAGAAATTGTCCATGCAGTCATCAGCACTCACTGTCTCTTCCTCAGGAGGGAACCAAACTGTCTGCTAGGAATAATAGGAGAAGGTAGGTGCCAGTCCCACAGATGGGACTGGAATGAGAAGAAAGCAGAAAGGCCGGAGCTGCTCGGAGCAGCTCTGCGCTGCCCTCCGTCTTTTCTCCTGTGAGTAATTTCATCTCTGCCTTGTCCCGTATGTCACAAGGTAGATGGGGTTGAGGAAGAAAATGTCTAGAACTGCAGGAAGAGACAACTTGGGACCAGGAAGGCAAAATGAAAGGCTGAGGAGATAAAAAAGGAATTACCGTCTTGATCATGACACTAGTTAGCTCTGTGTGATTTGCCAGGGAAAGGCAGAAGTCTCCATCTTCCCATACAGCACCTTATGCAAATGGAAGAGGGACTTGTTTGCTATGGGTGAAGGCAGACCCCCAAAAGGACCTTGACAGACTTGAGTAGAGGACCCATGTGAACCTCATGAGGTTCAATAAGGCCAAGTGCAAGGTTCTGCACCTGGGTTGGGCCAAGCCCTAACATCAATACAGGCTGGGGGATGAAGTGATTGAGAGCAGCCCTGCTGAGAAGGACTTGGGGGTGCTGGTGGATGAGAAGCTGGACATGAGCCAGCAATGTGCGCTGGCAGCCCAGAAGGCCAACCGTACCCTGGGCTGCATCCAAAGCAGTGTGGCCAGCAGGTTGAGGGAGGGAATTCGGCCCCTCTGCGCCACTCTGGTGAGACCCCCCCTGCAGTGCTGCGTCTGCTCTGGGGCCCCCAACACAAGAAGGACATGGAGCTGTTGGAGCGGGTCCGGAGGAGAGCTACAAGAATGATCAGAGGGGTGGAACACCTGTTCTATGACAAAAGGCTGAGGGAGTTGGGCTTGTTCAGCCTGGAGAAGAGAAGGCTCTGAGGAGATCTTATTGCGGCCTTTCAGTACCTGAAGGGGGGCTTCTAAGAAAGACAGAGAAAGACTTTTACCAGGGCCTGTTGTGATAGGACAAGGGGCAACAGTTTTCAACTGAAAGAAGGTAGATTTTGACTGGACAAGAGGAAGACATTTTTTACGATGAGGGTGGTGAGGCACTGGAACAGGTTGCCCAGAGAAGCTGTGGATGCTTCATCCCTGGAAACATTCAAGGTCAGGTTGGAGGGGGCTCTGAGCAACCTCGTCTAGTGAAAGATGTCTCTGCCTATGGCAGGGGGGTTGGACTAGATGATCTTTGAAGATAACTTCCAAACCATAATCTGATTCTCTGATAAATCTAAACAGCAAATGAAAATATCCTTTTTTAATACAAATATTTTCCAAAATGGAAGTGACAAAAAGACTAAGAAGGGCCTGTCCTTTGGTAAATGTTATCTATGTCTAGCTAGTTCCTGCAGGTAGAGTTTCGTGTCTGTTGACAAGTGAGAATCTAAGAATGCCAAGCGAAGGAGAAAAGGATAACTAGTGCTAAGGAAGGAAGGATTTGTTAGTATTGCCTGAATTACATGAACAGCAATAGAAATATTTTGTTGATTTGACTGGTGTTCAATCCTTGAAGTGCTTTATTGATGACTTGTAGAGGTTATGTGTCAGAACAGAGCTGTGAATTTCAGCCAGGAATGCTGGCTAACAATGGTGTGATTTGGGAAGGTAACTCCCTGAACATTGCGCTCCCAACGTATCTGTGACTTCCCAGCTCAGTTACTGGTAATGTGCATCACAAACAGACACATCTTTTATTATAAGAGATATATTTTTTTAAATCTTTCGTTAAGCAACTAGTCCTCTCTGCAATGCACCATTCTAAAAGAAAATTTCCATTGATTTGAAGTTATGTGAAGCTGGATTTGGAATAACTAATGATTTGAATACTTCTGAGGCTGTTACGAGAAACACACTTGGTACAACTGGGGAGGCAGATTTCTTCCACAAAAATACAAAGTGGCTCAAAGACATAAAAAGATTTGGAATTCTTAGGACAGCTACACAGCACTTGGTTAACCTATGCTGTTTGTTCCATTACGTACTGTTGTGATTCTTGGTCTCTACCAGAATCAAAGTTATAGATACTCTGGGAACAGCAATTTCACCTAGGCTGTGACTCCCCTCAGCACTAAGCACAAGTTTTATATACTTGGGCGCTTACATTGCGAGCTGACATGGTATTTAAGGATTTTGAGGGTCTTGTAGCTCTGGACTCAGGGGTGAAATTCATCCAGTGTACTTAGCAGGTTTTTTCCATAGCTCTTCTACAGCACTTTCCTTCTGAGGATACAAAGTGATTTGCAAACATTAATTAATTCTCATAAAGCCCTATGAGGCAGATAAGTGTTAAGTATCCCTGTGTTAGTACATATGAGAAACATGAGACCTGAGTGCCTTATGATCCATGCTCTTCTCTATATTCACTCCCAAAAAGGAATATATGCCTTGGGACAGAGGAAATCCCCATTTTTTTGTTATTCTTGCGTGTTCCTTGGACCCTCTGGAGTCCTTCAAGGGTAGCAGGGATAAGGTTGGGATTCAAGCTACAGCATGAGCATGTGAGATTTGAGCTACACAGATAGGAAAAGAGAGGGAGCCTTGCTTTATCTGCTGCTGGTTTTTTGCGGAGTGAAGCAAGGCCCTTTATGCAACCTGTGGGTTACTTGCTCCATGCTCCAGCATCCCATTTGAAAGGTAGCTTGGGCTGCCAAAGTAGAAATGATTCCTGAAAGTACAGGCATGCTTTTGGACTACCAAGAGCAATAAGAGCCAGACAGCAAGCAGAAGCCGAGAGATTACTTGAAGAAGTAGCCCCAGTTGAATCCCACACACCTCACTGAGGAGAACCATAGTCTTTTGAAAGAATGATGGAGCCTTGGATGCTCCAAATCTTAGTGTTTTTCCTCTATGTAGCTTTAGTGAGGTGAGGGCAAACAGCCTAAAGTGCCTTTCTTTCCCAGTTTGTTAATTAACCTTAAGAACAATTTACAGCATGGCAACCAGTAACGCTGGAAAAGGAGTCTTGGCCATATTGAGGGCAAATGGCAGCTTTATGAGAGACAATAAAGTAGCCAATTTTTCATGCTAACAATATTTGGTGAGAGACACTGTTCTCCAGTTTTCGAGACAGGCTAGACATAAGATCATCCAAATGCTTTTCTGAATGCATTCTGACAAATTTATCTACAGTTACATGCCTTCCCAGCCCTCGGTGCACAGCACATAAGCTAATGTAACAATTATAATTATGATAGTGATCAGACCTACCAGGCCTTTTTAAGACATAAAAATCAGACTAATTCTCTACTTTCAAACATAATGAGTTCAAATATGTGATGTAAATGCTAACAGAAAGATACCGAAATGAGATGCATGTTAGGTCTGCACCAACCAAACTTCTATTGTTATCTTAACAAGTCCATATTCTTCAGGCATGGTTTGTATTTCTATTGTGCTAGGAGATTTTATTCTTTAGCTTGAGGATTCTCCCTGAATGGGGGAGGGAAATGGTGCTGTCGCTGTGAAAAAGAAACATTTCTTTCTGACATATTAAGCATTAAGAGGATTATGTAAAGGCAAGGCATATTGCAGACGGAGATGTTCTTAATATAGCTTTGACCATGAACCCATGACCCTCCAGAAAATTTAGGAGAGTTAAAAAACCTATTGCTTTGACAATCTTTTCATTTAAAAAAAATCTTCTTGTAAAAAGATCAAGGAATTAATCCACTGTTATTTACATAAAATTCAACCTCTCCTGCTTAAAATCATGAATCATTTAATGTCACATCGGCAGGATATCTGAGGCAGATGCCATTAATCCAAGTCATTTCACAAATTCCAATTTCATTTGGATTAAAACCTACAACTAAGTCAGTGAAGAGTACATACTGTACATGCGTTAAGGCTGGTGACTACTAAAGTCTCTTGGGTAGATAAACTAAGCACAGATTAGCCAGGTCTAAGTATATGTCCTCATCTAGGGAAAAAAAAGATATCCTGACATTTCAGTGATGTAGATTTGAATCAGTAGCCATGAAAAATGGTTGAACATCTGTATTACAAAACAGATGCTATGGCACAGTCCCAAAGGTGCATTTCTTATAAATTAATTAGCTGCACAAATTATTTTGATAAGAGTTACTGCATTCTGAGGTGATATGGCTGCTCAGTGATGAGTATTTGATGATCAATGGTAGGCACTAGTAATATCCTTCATGCTGAGTGAATTTTATTACTATTTAGATTTACAGTATATACATATGTATTTGTATCTACACTTAGAGCTTGATCTTCTAACCTGCTTTACCTAAGGTCCTCTGTTCACTGTAATCTCTTTCTTTGGAGCTCCGTGATATTTGGATAAAAGAAACAGGCAAACCAGGGGTTGGGGTATCCTGCCATGCAACAGGGAGGACTACGCTTTGCTTTTGGCCACACTTGAACCCCTGCATATGTTTTGTTCTTACCTGTCTTTCATGCCACCATGGAATACTATATAGGATTAAGGCCAAAGGGTCTGTATGCTCTTGCTGTCTGTGAGGATCCTACAGGCTGCTCTGCATTTGTTGCATCCACCTGCAATACATGGTTCCTTTGAATGCATTTCCATGGCTTTACCAACCCTGACTGATTCAGAAGCCCCTGTAAGCAAATCTCTCCCTCCAGGCATAATCCTTCTGGATTTGTACAGGATGATTTCTTACTTTCACAAAATGAACCTGAACATTGCTATGAAGAAGCCTGCATGTTCTTGGACTTTTACAATAGTTTAAAACAAGTAAGCATCTTTCATGGAACCCAAAGAAGGACGGCCTCCACTGGTCCCATCCAGAATACACAGAGCACCTTTGGCTCATCGTGAAGTGCCTAAGACTATTCTGGGCCTTAATGTGGAGCATATGCTTGATTGAACCAGACCTAAAAGCCACATGCACTTTTCCAGACCAAGCCCTAAGAAGACGAAATGAAGTATTTGTTGTCATCGTGCCACATTCAGTCATCTAAACTGCAGCAACCGTATCCATTAAACAGTCTGCACAGAAGAGTATACTATTCTAAATAACGTCACCAAAATAGTATAGCTGCAAGAGACCCTATGGAGTGAAGGCCAAAAACTCTAATCCATTTATAAGTCTAGTTGGTTTAAATGGCTGCTACTTCATCCTGTTACGCCACCAGACGTTAAGGCTCCGTGTGCTCATCGGACAACACAGATGATGCCAGCACAAAAACTAAAAACCGGTGTATTTTATCATGGAAGCAATGGGTATTTTAGCTGGAATAATTCAATGTAAGAACAATGTATGAGAAAGGACAATCATCAACAAGAGATCCTTAGTACTTGGAAATGTTACAACAGGACATCATTAATTCTTGCATTTCTTTGAAGTTTCTTGACATATTACATCCATACAAAGAGTTCATCGTGATTAAGAAAAATATCCCGATCTTAGTAAAATAAACATGCTTCAAAGTTCCATACTTGAAACTCAAATGCCACATGTGCAATAAAACTAAACTCCATTTAAGGCAAGTAATATATGTCACTTCTAAAATTTCTCAACATTAAATAGCAGTAAGGGCTCCCAAACCCCTAAACTTATCTGAAGATAAACATCATAGGCACCATCAAAGAAAACAGAAGCTAATCTAATTGGAATTTCACTTTCCTGATCTGAGGAGAAATCCCATAGTACCTTCATATGGTATTGAAGCAGCTGATACAATCTAGTTGCTACTAGTCTAGTAAATCATGGTGGACTTCCACAGCCAAAGATCAGGCAAGTAATAAACAGAAAGGCACCAATCAAGTTCTCCATGATACTTGCGACCAAACTAATTATGTTCCTTCTGGAGTGGGCAACAGACAGATTTAAGAGTGATGGGAGGACTCGGAGGACATGTATTTTGTCCTTTAAAGACAGGTCTCTGTTCACCCTTAAAGCCAGCCACACTTGTAGCACTCAAGTCCATGCTGAGGTGACCACAGCCTGAGCTCAGGACTTCTCTTGCGGGGGGAAGTATCTGAGCACCAATGGGCACATAAATGTTGGCCCGGAATGGCTTGGGGCTGAGCAGTCCCTCGGTAGCTACCCCGCTGATCTGCTTCAAAGAATGGGGTGAATGCTCTGAGTCTGAGCAATAGCTGGAGTTATGGCAAGTAGCCTCAATGAAAAAAAAATGCAGGTACATGGGGCTCAGTATGCTCTCAGGCCTGCTCTTTATCACAGGGTACATACAGCCTGTGTTACCAAAGATGTTTTATTGGGAAAACATGATGCATTGTTTGGTATCTTTTTTCCAAAACACAGCTCTTCAAAAATGGATGAGGAAAAAAAAGGCAGCAAGGACCATCTATCAACCATCGATATCAGTGGCTACTTCTACTTGTATCTTCTATTGAAAGAGCCTTTTGTACCCATGTTTCCTTAACGTATAAGTAAATTAGACTAGAAAACAACAATCAAAGGGTGACTCTGACAAGAACAGTCCATTGAAAGTCACCGGAGCTGCTGACTTGAGTAAAGGCTGCAAATCTGATTGCAAAGAAATTATATTTCTGATACAGAAAAAGAAAACTAAATGTGTGAAAACCACTGAAAATGAACACAAACGCACTGAATGCAATCACAGTTGATATGAACTGGCCTTGACCTCAGCTGACCCAAATTAAACTCCAATTATCGTGGGATTAATTCTTCTGGCATGAAAAACACAGCCTGTCAATGGAAACTGAAAACATCCCATAAATCAAGAAACGTTAAAGCCTAGCTGAGGATTATGCATGAAGAGTGAGAGGATTATGATAGAAAACAGTTCTTAGCCTGATGAGCAGCAACTCAGCTTCCCAGATAAAGGAAATTGCATGTAATGCTTCCATACAGCCTAGAAGAAAATGCTGCGAGCTTCTGCTAGATGAAAAAGGTATGAAAGTCACAATCTGTGGGATGAAGCCTTCCCATGCAAAGCCAACAACTGTCACAGGTATCTCCCTGTCTCTCGGTGTGTATGCAGCTGAAATTAACACATTTTCTTTACAAAGTGGATTGCAGTTTGCCGTATTTTTTCATTTATCTATTTACTGTCAGTAACAGAATGCAATTTTCCACCATCTCTTTTAAGTTGTTGCTATCAGCATATCTGTTTTCAGGCTTTTTGCTTGATACTGTAGGCTACACTGTTGTTGAGGAGTTGAACAAGAGGTAAAGTTATTTAAAAAGACAGGAGATAAAGAAATACATGCAATTTGTTGAAACTTATTGCACATGAAGGAGTGCTGTCTTTCTCCAACTTACTGTGGACTACACAACTCCTCTGTGTGCCCCAGTGGGGAAGTAACAGGGAGATGGCACATTAATATGGAAACTTCTGTGATGTGTCCACGCTTGCAGTAAAAGTTCTCCATGTCTATGATTTGCCCTCATTCGTTCCAGTTCAGGAAAGCCCTTGTGTATGTGCTTAAGCTCTGCTGAAGTCAAGGGGATTTCAGTACAAGCTTAAAGTTAAGAATCTATCGAGACCTTTCCTGAATATGGATCGGTGCTTATTGCACTTGGTTCAATCAACCCATGAGATTTTGTTTTCAGAGTTTTTCAGCACAAGAATAGAAAGGGTATGTTTTGTGCATTAAAATCAGTTCTTTCTAGTATTTCTAGTGTATGAAAATGTTTGGAGAGTGATACAGAACAATTCATTCTGAAGAGACATCATTGTATATTGTACATATGCCCCTGTACATGTCTACACTCAGAAAAATTTTGCTCAGTATTGAAGAAATATTCACCTTTGTTTGGATCAATGCTGTGGTTGACTATTTCTGTAGCACAGTGTCCAGAATAACTGAATTATCCATGAAAGGGAGACTGTCCATGCGAATGGCACACAGTCATTATGACAAGTGAGCGCTATTCCGCACCCAGTGAAGTCCTTGTTGAGTGTACTGAACTAAATGCTCCATACTGCTGTGCAAGGTGATAGGTCCCATCAATGCATCCAAGTCGTTAAAAAAATCTACAGGGAAAAAAAAGACTCAGCATCAGAACAGCAAAGCTGTATTTGCTACTTGTCACCCTTTAATAGATTTTATTCTCTTGCAAATTGAGTCAAGCTGAACATTTCATGGGAATGAAAGTTTAGTGCTGGTGACATTAATTTTAAAGCCCTGTGGTTCATGATGTTACAGGCTGATGCACAACAATTTTCTTTTTAAAGAACAAAACAGTGAGTTCTTCGGCTTTGCTTTTCATTAATTTCCATTGAGTCTTGAAAAGGAAAAAGATGCTGGGCAAGATTTATTTTGAGATTAAGGACAACTGAATCAAAAAGTCTACACACAGGTGTCTATTTATACATACACTAGATACCTAAGCTACTGTGACAGACAAGTAAAAGCCTGTACAACATGGCCATCCCAGCCTAAAGAATAATTTGGCTAACTGGCCACCAAGGACTAAATTCAGTTGCCTACTTAGAGGCATGTAGTGCCCATTAGAGATGCCCTCAGGCAGTTGATACATACAGCCCGGACTGGCAGATCTAACACAGGACGTACAAGGAGGCTTCTGGAGTGGCAGTGTAGGTGAGGATACCTCAAATGGCATTTGGTAGCTATGGTTAGGCAACTGAGTCGCGTCCCTGCCTCTCCTTCAGGGTGAACTGAGCAGCACTCAGAGCTCTGCTGTTTGTATTGAACAAAGCTCCATCAACTGCCATGGGAGATTAACCCCCCCCCAACTCATATACACACTTACACTTAGGTGCCCTCATTTTGATTTGAATCCTGCCCATGCCCCTGCCTTAAATACATGAATTAGCCTGAAAACCAAGGAATGCTTCATTATTGAGTCAGATGCTGAGACACTTGCTCATGGAAACCAGTTTAGTGGAGAGAAGTTTGCTTTGGAGAGGGAGCGAGGCACCTCGTTCCCGTCTGTGTCTGCTCGGACATGGGATGGGGGAGGGCTAGGGGGCTGTTCACCCCTGCTGCAGAAATGAAGTGTGCTTCTGCTTTTTGACGCGGTCGGGCTAAATGCGGCCCATCCAGCCCTGTGACTTTGTGGGGCAGGAAGCTGCCTTGCCTCCCACAAACCTTCCTCTCCAGAATGACACAGGTGGCAGGGAACACGAACCACAGTTATGTCCATGACCTGTCTGTCACCAATCCTGACCAGCTAAATAAAGAAGAAAAATAGGTGCTTCTGAGCAAAACAGCTATCAAAATTGCCCTTTTGGGCCATTTTGGAACAGACTAAGAGCAGACAGAAGAAAAAAATCACCTCTGCAGTCCTACTTTGCAGACAGGATTCC
Organism: Podiceps cristatus; assembly: GCA_000699545.1. Taxonomy (NCBI): domain Eukaryota; kingdom Metazoa; phylum Chordata; class Aves; order Podicipediformes; family Podicipedidae; genus Podiceps; species Podiceps cristatus. The sequence continues at coordinate 26,432 of KL276683.1, forward strand.
TATCAAAATACTTATTTTCCTGATCACATGTGACAGTCTTCTAGAATAGTCCAGTGGCTCGACTCACTCACCTCTGTTTTCCTTGGCCAGGTTGTCAGCCATCTCCCAGTAGTCATAGCTGTGCAGGATGCTGTTGGTGATGCTGACGTGGTTGGCGGCCATCTGATGAATGCGCTGTGGGATGCTGATGATAGGAGACGGGGAAAGGGCCCCTGTGCTCCCCTGGGATCCTACAGAGCTGACTGGAGAAGGGCTAGGGGACATGGGTGATGGAGTTCCTGTGCTCCTGAAATCAGATGTTAATCAGTTACTTAAAAGGGTATTGGGATTAAAAACGTGAGAGTACCAGAATGTGCTGCAGGTAAGAAAATAAAATTTCTGATTGCCAATCTGATGGAAGTTTCTGTGTGATCTGTGAACTTACTTTCCACTGGCACCCCAAGGAGATGGGTTCTGGGCAGCTTTTGATGAATTCTGTAAAGGAAAAAATAATTCACAACACGTGTAATTTATATAAGACTATGAAATAAAGAACACTAAACAGTATCAAAGTAATGGAAAGGAAAAAAATGTGCAGATAGATAGAACTATTCAAGTCTCATGCTGCAAGAGAATCACAGTATCATAGAATCACAGAATGTTTTGGGTTGGAAGGGACCCCCAGAGCCCATCTAGTCCAACCCCCTGCAGTGAGCAGGGACACCATTACCCAGATCAGGTTGCTCAGAGCCCCGTCCAACCTGGGCTTGAATGTTTCCAGGGATGGGGCCTCCACAACCTCTCTGGGCAACTCGTTCCAGTGCTTCACCACCCTCATTGTAAAGAATTTCTTCCTTACATCTAATCTAAACCTACCCTGTTTCAGTTTAAAACCATTACCCCTTGTCCTGTCACCATTGTCCCTACTGAAAAGATTCTCCCCCTCTTTCCTATAGGCCCCCTTTAAGTACTGAAAGGCCACAATAAACCCACTCAGCCTAGTTTGGTGGTGTGATGAAGTAGTTCTGCAGCACAGACTCAAATCACAGTCTATTAAACACCCTGGGGTAGGGGCTGATTAGGAAAATGTTTGTCAGAACTGGAATTTTTCACAGAAATCCTGGGAGTTCAGAAGAAAGTGCTGTCAGAACTCTTTGTGATGTTTAGGCTGGAATTTCTTGTGGTAGAGAAAACCAGAAGGTTTTCTTCCCACTCCTCTCCTGCCTCTAAAGACAACTGTCATTCCCCTAGGACCCGTGACACTGTGCAAGTCTGCTCAGCCTGGCTGTCCATGGGGATGTGAATCTGATGCTCCCTCAGCTCGGGTGGGTGTTTTAACCACCAGGCTCAAGAACTGATCTCACAATTGTTCCTCTTGGGCTCTTCCCCTTGGCCTGAATACAGCAGCATTCACAGGGCCAGAGAGACTGTCCTTGTTGACTGGTGGTTTTTCTAGCTAAAGTGTTCCCCAGAAGCCCCCAGAAGGGGACATTAGTTGATTTAGTGTGCTCTCTTGTATACCCACAGTCATCAAAACTTTCACTGGTATACTGTGCTTAGGCTCAAGAATTTTAGTGCTTGAGGAGAGACTACCTTGTACAACACTTAAGTTTACAGAGCAGGAGAAATTCAGGTGTCCACAATAATGGAAACTGAATAACTAAAATTATTCTAGTAGTTAATCTGGAAGAGCTGGTGGTAATTTACTGGCAAGTTTCTGCCCATTTGACCTGCGGAAAAACTCCTCCGCTCTCTCCAATGTAGTGGCTGTTTTAATCCTGGGCCCGTGAGAAAGAAGGATGTAAAAACCAAAAGTCTAAGAAACAAAACTTTTCTGATCCATCCCATCCACAGCCTCATACTCAGCAATGGCCAGTTTCTAATTCTTCAGAGGAAAGTGGCCTCCTCACACCCCGCCCTGAAACCAGACGTCTAGATGACTGTGTGCTGGAGACCAACCCTCCCTTCTTGACAACCATGAGAGATCAAGTCAAGTCCAGCACCTTGAGATCTCTTTACAGATATTGTTTAGATGCAGGGCTGCCGGTGTTGCAAGCTGCAGGTGTTAACAGCAGTACAAAAACTCTTCGTCTCCCATGACTTAAGAAGGAAAAATGATAAACAAGGGCCTTCAGAGCTTTGCAGATTTCAAGGTGAGGAGTAATTCCCCAGGTCACTCAATCTGCAATTTTCCTTTTCCACCAGTCATGAAACTTTTATCAGAAACTAAGTAACTTTTAAAATTTATTATCTTTTTTTTTTTT
>KL276684.1:13281-34216 GCA_000699545.1 Podiceps cristatus
GCTGCTCACAGGCTGATTGATGATAGCAGTAATTAAAACTCCGGTTCTTTATAGGGCAACTTGGTGTGGCTGCTGCGTCTTCGGAGCTCGAGCATTTTGAAGGCAGAGTTCTCAGTGGGCTCTGTCATCTGGGGGAGGCTGGAAAGGCCACAGTGGCAATGAAGTGGGGACAGACAACACCCACCTAGCGCAGACCCTCCCACTATGCAAACTCAGTTAGGTATTTTGCTGTGTTTTGTGTTTTCATGCTGCAGATCAGCTAATTTTCTTGGTCCAATTAGAGTTACAGCTGTTAAAGCCTAGAGCATGACTGGCTGATTGGATTTTGAAGAATGTGACATTTTGCAGCTAAAAGCTTTATCAAGAGTAAGCAGCATTAACCTCTTTTCTTGCTTCCTTTTTTTCCTTTAACGTAAGCAACAGATGTTTGCCCTCTCCAGCTGGACCCCCTGCTCACGTCAGAGTCTGCACAGCCCATCATAAATGACACCTGTGCCATGGCTTTGCAGGCCCAGTCTTCCCAGCTCAACTGGTGAGTGCCCCAGCCTGTGTAAAGGAAAGGTAGATCCCTCTCATTAAACCAAACACCTGATGTGAAACAGTCCCTGTGCAAACACACATGTGGCAGAAACTCCCCTAAATGCCATGTCCCAGGTGGGATGGGGCTCCCAGTCGCCTCAGTAGGAGAGTGACAGCCCCCTCCTGCCCACTCATCCCACCTCCCCAGAGTGCGTATTGCCACGTATGGATATAACCTTCTCTATGTCTCTCCTCTCAGTCTTACTCACCTCTCTTCAAGCTGCACCTACATATGCATCTATCTGCACTTACAGGATACTCTCAGCACAGGGAATAACTTTGGTGGGCCCCAGTTGAGTCTGTCAGCAGCAATTCCTTGTGCATTTTTAGCAACGGTAAAACAAACCAAGGACATTCCGAACTAACATCTTCCTTAGACAGTGAAAATGCAGAAACATTTCCCAGAAACCAGCTGGCTCCCCTCTGCTCTCTGAAAAGCAGCGCTATGCTCTGAAATCCTTCTAAGCTCATCAGAAACACCTCCACCATGGAGGGGATGGAGGTGATTGACAGCTGTGACACCGGCTGGAGTCTCAGCACAATAGACCAGAGGTTCACCGGTGAGGAAGGTTTGTTTTGGTAAGTTATGTAGTGGGAGAGCTGCAGAGATGTCTGCCAGAGCTACAGCGGCTAAAAGAGACCATCCATGTAGACAGGGATGGTGGAGCTCAGGAGGGTGTTTGGACAAATGTCACCTTAATAAACAGACTGATTTAACTGAAGCCGCCAACACTGCCAGAATGGCCCCAAGCCCAGCTCTGACGTGTCTCCGCAAAGGCCACGAGTGCATGGCTGACCGAGCTGCAGCCTCTCTGACTTCTTGAAAGCAAAGCGCCGTAGTGCGTAGAACCTCATCACAGAGCTAATCCAGGCTGGGCAGGCAACATCTTCTAAGCCTCCCTCCATGTGATTCATCTGAGAAATGCTGTCTTGCAAAGTTTTTGATTATAGGTCCACTTCCAAAATGGCAGCATCCCTTCACACTCTGCCACCGACTGCAGGGGTCTCCTCCTCTTATCCTGCCCAGGTGGACTTTCATTTTGTTATCAAGCCACAGATAAATGTTTGATAGTGGGCAGCTACCAGCTTACCCCTGTGTATGCACGTCCTCACAAACACCATGCAGGCTCATGCCTCTTCCATGATTTTCACCATAATGACCAGCAAGAGGGAACCTCATTACAGCCTACTGATAAGTGTCTTTCCTTAGCTAGAGGTGAATCTGGTTTATGACTCTGCTCCTAGACCTGGGTACATAGTTAGACAGTTCTTACTGAAATAAGACATTTTACTGGTGCCATATTTTTTACTGATGCCATATTTTTTACTCCAGGACCAAAATATGGCATCTCCATATGGTTGCAAAGCACATTAGCCAGCCTGAACATGAACATGGATGTAGAATTAAACAGTAAAAATCTGCTCTATATTTGATAATTCTGGCTTCCTTAAAATGTTTTCCACATGCACAAAACTGTATATGTGAATATAAATACCTGTGACTTTTACTCCTTCTGATCGAAGCCTGGGTCTGGACTCCAGGATCTTCCTGGGAGCCTTCAGGCTCAGATTTGGTTTTTGACAGATGAAAATAATACGGGGGGTTGACGGATGGAACAGCTCTGTTCAGTGCTGCTGTAATTTGGAAAGCTGCGTATGCGTGTAGGGGGAGATGAGACTCGACATCTCCTAAACACCACACAGCACACTGGCTTTGTGCAGAGGGTGCTTTAGCATGCAGCTTACTTGGGAGAAGAGCACAGTGGGGAAATCACGGGCTACGGCAACATTATGTTGTAGTTACTGCCTGGATGGCAAAATGATGCTCACTCAGCCAGTCTGCACTAATATAAGCACAAATAGCCATCCCATGCTCGTAACAGACCAAAGCCCTGCCCTAACAGCACCCAAGGCAACATCAGAGGCAGGGGGAGGAAAAAAACCCTAGTTTTTAATATTAAGAGGCATTTCAAGAGATTCCAAGTGCTGAACAGGGGAATAGCCTGCTGCTTTGGCTGTGAACTCTGTGTGTCCTACACACCAGCTGTAGGACAGGGCTGGCATGATTCTGGGCCAGCTCTCTCCACCCCACAGGACAGGTCATCAGAGAGCATGTCTATACTGCCAGTCACTTTGCTTCCAGCTTTTCTCTTGAGTCCTGGTTATGGGATCATCTACACTGCACGTACATTAGCTCACTCCTGGCCTCTCTTTTGGAATGGATAAACCAGCTGCTTCTGAGGCAAAAGCTGGGTGTCCTTCTATGGACATCTAGCTCTGCCCTTCAGGCAGCATGGCAGAGTCTGCACCAGTCTTGGCTTCCTCAGCCCTATACAGCGCTCCAGTATTGTCCCCTCAGACACTGCATACTCACACATCCCTTGTACTCCTTTCCAAGGCATGCAACATATGCACCCGTCATGGAGCTATAAAAACCACTCTGGTGGGCTGCAACACAGCCCTCATAATTTCAGACTCCAAAGCTCAGGGGTGTGGGGGAAGAGTAAACACAAAGGCAGTAATAAATGTGCCTTTGGTGCTCATGGGTCCCTGAGGAAGTTCAAGGCCAAGCGCTATGCAAAGTAGACACGGCCAGGACACTCACACGAGTAGCTCTCAGCAAGACACATACAGCGCTGTATTGCACTGCCAGAGGATGGAGAGCTCCGGAGTGGATAACTTCACAGTGTAGCCATAGCCACCTTCTGCCAAGGGCATTTTTCTGTCTCTTTTTCTGGCCCAGAGCACTGACTGTCTGGTGTGAGCCTTGGGGTGATCCTGGGGCACTGTCCCCAGCAACCACAGCAGTTTTATGCACCTTCCATTCCTGTGGGAACTGCTTTTGAGATGATGTCCTCAGCAGCTGCTAACCAGTGCTCTCCCAGTGTCCAAGACTCAGTGGTGAGATACCACGTACCTTTCATCTAAGACTTACTTGCCAGAGGATATCGCAGAGATGGGGAGTTCCAACGTCAGACTTCCTCCTTTAGGACTCTAATAATGCCTATAGAGACATGAAATAGCCTTTGATTGGGACCTGCTAACTGCTACTTATTTCCCTGGAGAATTTGGCTGTTTACAGCTTTGCTCTTTCCTCTGTACTCTCACTCCCAACCAACTGGAGGTTGTTATTTTGGGGACGCATTCAAAAACACCCATATGTGAAGAACATAAGTTGCTTTCAGAACAAAAATAAGTCATGGTTACATACATGCCTTAAAAAGCAGTCAGTCCCGATCTGCATCTTGCAGTGGTATTCGAGCACCTTGATCTTTTGCAGTATTTACCCAGCAACTCAGTCAGCAAAGCACCTGAGAAGGATGGGATGTAGCCCTAACTCAGGCATGTGTTGGCTAGTTTAGGCACCATTTTAGTCTATGAGGAGATCAATTGCAAGCCCTAGTTTTCCCAATGAATTGCTTAGGCACCTAACTCAGGGTGAGCTGGCTCGGCAGCTATCTCCTCCTCTCCTGTAGCATCTGCCCGTAGCATCCTCTGCCTCTTTCGCCTTCCCTCTGCCCATGCAAGAGGTGCCAGCTGTACCTGGGTGTACCCTAGCCGGTTACCTGGCTGTATCCTAGCCACCTGCCTTTGCAACGTGGGGGGAGCAGGGGGACACAGGTGGGACGGGCTGCAGAGACTGCTGTTAGCCTTAAAGATCTGGACTGTTTCCTCTGTGGAATAAGAAAGGTGAAGGACCAAGGTTTAAAAATAACAGTTGTCAGGAGAGATGAACGGCTTTAAATTTTAAAAACTGGCTGAACTGGCTAATTGCCAGAAGTGAGAGTTTACTGAAGTGGTGGATCGCTTTGACAACTGAGATCCCTTTTGCAGCTGAATAGCATTTTCTCTGCTTTTGTTTCCAGTTTACATCAGTCCAGCAATTAACCCACTCAAAGCTAAGAGGCAGAATAGGCATTGAAAAAGGCAAGTTTGTTTTTCTCTTCAAAGCCACGACTAACAAGATCTACTAGTTCTACAATCCTGATGAACTCCAAAAGGAAAATCATTTCCATTAGCATGTTTTCTTTGGAGGAAAAAGAAAACACAAACCCACATATATTTTAATGTAAAATAATTTGATAAGTGAATTCTATCCAGCACATGTAATGTCATTTGACTTAGCTAATATCAGTTTAAATATTGGTTTTCTGAATTCTCAGCTGTTTCCTAATCTTTGTCCAAAATGATCTTTACATAGATTAGGAATTTTAAAAAATGTAATTATTTAGAGAATCGTGAATGGCAGTTCCAATATACTAACATGTTTAAGGACATGCACAGGTTATTCTCTTGATTAGCAGAAAGAAATATCTTATTTATTCTCCAGGTTGTAACTAGTTGCAAATCTCACTGTCAAGTAGCCATAAAGAAGCCGCTTCTCTTTATCCAGAGAAGCAATGTAAAAGCAAAAATACAACACCCCTCCTTCCCCCCGAATAACAATAAATTAAACTTTCTTGTTTGCTAGCTTTAATCACAGCTAAATGTGGTGATTTTAAAATCACATTCATTTCACCCAGCTGCCCTTGTGACTGGTGACCTGACATTTCTGAGGGGGGCAATCAAATCTGATCCTGCTACTTGGTCGTCCACCTGTTACAAAGCAGGGATAGACGGGTCTCTGTGCCGAAGCGAGACTGAGTTTCCGTGTCCTCTGGCTCAGCCATCTCTAACCTTGTGTACACCACGCTGCCTTTGTGCTCTGTGGGATCGCGTTCTTGCCAGGCACATTCAGATGTGCTTCATTGCCTGGATCCTGGGGCCTGATTAAAGGAGTGTAAGAAAGAGCTGCATAGCTCGTGTGTGTGATCCTTATGTGTGGTCCTTTCTTGCTACGCCGAGGAGTTAGCTGTCTGTGTAAGAATCAATCAATAACCTCCCATCCAGCTTTGCTCAGTACGCTCCGGTTCAGTACACTGTGGACTTGAAATACCTTTCCAAGTACAGCAACCTTATGATGCAGTGCTTAATGTTCCTCGATCATGTAGCCAAGTAAGTTAGAAAGATTGATTGTCTTGTCTTTGTGTTGCTATAGCTCTGGGCTGAGTGATGGGTGATTCCTGGCTCTCCTGCGCTAGCTTCACTCTCGCAGCCTCTCCTTGCCAACCTCTCTGCCAGCCTATTGCTGCCTCCTCCAGCTTTTGCCACTGATGGGTCTGCCTGCACGGTCAGTTCACAGGCTCCTAAAAAGGCTTTGGCTACAAGTCCCTGGGTCTGTCCCAGACATGAGCTTTTTCAATCTATTTGAGAAAGTCACTGCTGAGTTGACTTCTGCTGTCCCTGAGGGCTTTGTAACCATGGCTCCTCATCTTAGATGTGAGCAGTGTTTTTTTAATAGCTTCCAGCAAACATGTCTCAGCAGCAGTCGGACATGGAGACCCCACGTCCCCTAGGTAAGGATGCTTCCTTAGAGCTACCTTGCAGATGAACACAGTGATCTGGACTGGAGATACACTTTGGGGCACTGTTAAGGAGAATTTGAAGGGAAGCATTTACACCTACTCAAGGACTCTATACTCCTCCTCTCCTACATACACTGTGGGAGAAAGTAAAGCTCCCATATTTTAACTAAGAATCAGGCTCAGTTAAGTCAAACCAGTATTTTAGGACAAGTGGTGCAAGCGTACATCTGGGTGACGCAGTACCAGAGAAATCAGATCTCCGTCATCACAGATGCAGTTTTCTTGGCACACATCCTTCAGTTCAGCCCTGTCCAGGTGACACCAGGAGTAAGGGCAGAGCAACCAGGGCTTTGCCGCCGTTGGAAGAGCCAAGAGAAGGGCTGGTACATGCAAGCTGCGATGGCAAGCAGATGCAGGGAGTCCTGGGCAGCAGGTGTGGGGCACAGGAGGTTGACACTTTCCAGTCTTGCAGGAGCACTGGGACTGAAAAGCCTGAATGGCCGTAAAGTCTTAAGATACCTTGGGAAGGGGAGCTGCAGAAATCCCTCAGGAAGATGGATAAGCGCTCTCCCAAATTAGTCAGCATCTAAATATAGTGGTTCAACTCTTGCTGAATGACATGTAATCAGACCTCTACCTTAATGCTGTATTGTATTGTTATGCTGCATTATCAAGAATAATCATCACATATGTGTGATTAATATACCGATACCGACGCAGTGTATTATTTTTTTTCTTCCCCAGAAGCAACAGATATGGGTGTACGTGGTAGTGAAAATATCCTTTAAAGGCAGGCTTCAAACTTTCTCAAAAAATGAATCATCTTGAGGGGGGGTCAAAAGATCGCTATAAATATGTCTGTTACGAACTCTAGGAGAACTGCAGTTCACCGGCTTGCTTTTCAGATGGGGATAGTTGTTCTTTCAGTTTCCTGTGTTTTTTAGGAGGAGTTTGGATTTTTTTGGTCAAAAGGATTCAAGTTTTAGAAGTGTAATTCTTAAAAATGTGAAAGGTCTAGCTGGAAAAAAAAAAAAAAAAAGATGACTAAATGATTCAATGATCACAAGAACCTCTCCAAGACGTTATCAGATATCCCCAGATTTATAAAATATTTCATGGTGTTGCAATAGCAAAGAGATTTTACAAGATTTATGAGATTTTTTAATACTTTTGGCGTTTCTTTTCTAGAAAAGTATCTTTTCAAAAACAGTAGCATCTTCTTAGGAGCAAAGGCCTGGGAGGACCAATTAAATCCATTCCCTTTTCCATAGAGAAGCACATTGCAATATCCGGCTCACAAGCTGTCCTAGCACCATTTTAAAAGCATCACTAGTTATTGCCTCACTAGTCCTGTCAGCGGGGGTTGCTCTAAGGTTAAATGCATTTGCGGAAAACTTTTGCTCATTTGCTGCTTTTTTAACATCACCCTATAGCTTTCACAGCTTCTCGCACAACCTGGTGTTTTCCTCCCGCTGTGTTTAGCTGGAGTCAGACTCAACAGATAGATAGGCTCTTGTAGTCTCTCCTCGTATGACAGCATTTCCTTCACCTTCCCAAGAAAATCTTTTCTCTGTCTGTTGAATCACCTTTCCTGAACAGGGCTCAACTAGGGTTGAAGGCAGCCTGCCAGCCTAGGTTTCACCACAGCTGATACCCACTGTTCTTCAGATGGCTGAGCATCTGCAGAGCAGTTTTTAATTCCCTGAAAAGGTGCCCACATGTATCCCAGGAAGACCTGGACTCAATCCCTTCACCCTTAGGAATGTCTCTTTCCATACTTCATTCCAAAAGGCTTTTCATTTCAGAGGTGAAAAGCAGAACAGGTTATTAACCCGTGGGATTTACTTTTTCACAGCTGCTGTCATTTCCCTCCCCATTTCCACCAGGGTAAAGGCTCATCACGATGAGAATCCTTTAATGCAAAATGTGAAGCCTGGAGGGAAGACAGCCTTGGGGCATGTTTAGCTGTAGCAGGTAGCACGCTAGGACCCTGTATTGTATTTTTGGCTCTGACACTGATTTGATATTAAGCGTTAGGGAGATCATTTCTTCTCCATGTCCCCTCCAACCATATGTCTGTTTTGCCTGTTTACAGATTTACGGTCCTCAGGGCAATGGCTGTATATTATGATGTATGGAATAAAGCCTAGCACGGTTCAGCTGGCATTCAGTGACTCCAGTTGCTGCTGTTTTAAATACTAATAACCGCAATTCAACAAAGAAATGTTTTTGAAGTAGGAATTCTCCTCCCATCCCAGCGGCTGATTGCTCTGACGTTATCAGTGCACAATTCTAGTTTAGCTTTACCATTTCAGCCCAAAGCTGAACTAATGCATCATGGGAGCTCAGGGCTTTAAGAATAGCATCTTTCCTATTCACATCAGATCATTCAGCATGTAATCTTTTTATCTCCTGCTGCAATTGCTTCTTGTGGCGAGTCCAATCTTCTATTGCAGCATTATTCGGAGTGATTAGCTCTGACAGATTCTTAAATTCTGACTCCCAAAGTTGATTTTTGGAGGTATCGAGCTGCGGTGTTTCATGATACATTTCCCCCCAGATTATAATCAAAAATGGAGTGGTGATTGTTGTTTGTTTGAAGTTGAATCTTATTTCCCTTTAGGCATCTGAATAAGGCAGTTTCCTGGAGCTTGATACCCACAGAGGAAACACAAGATTAAGAGCTTAATCAAACTGAGAAACAATGCCTGGCAGGAGCCAAATACCTCCAAGTCTCCTTCTCAGTAACAGCTTCTGCTTTGAGCCATCTGTAACAAAATTCTTAGTCAGGAATTTTCCAAAGAAGCATTTTCTTTTAATGTTGTCATGTCCATCCACTGAAACTGAGGATTTTTTTTTTAGAGATATATCATTTGGGATGAAACTGTCCTTGGGGGAGGTTAGTCGTTGTTCAGCACCCTGTTGGGTATTTTTTGCCATTGTTGAAACTGAAGAGAGAGACCCTCCAGTTGATTCATATCGGTGCAGGAATAGAAGAATATTTGCCATTCCAAAAACTTTTAAGGATGGAAAAGTATATTTACTATCCATATTTAGTTTGAAATATATCTTCCATTGAAGACGGCGGGCAGATTCCCATCTTAAATGAATCACAGACTCTTCTACTGGCCTATAGTGGTGTTCTGTATCATCTATGTGGTCTTCTTATCCCAAAGAACTTGCAAATATCTTTACAGCCCATACATATGTGATCCAAAGTCAACAGCAGGTCTTACTACTTACTTCAAAGGCTTTAGATTAGTCCTCTCTATATATAGGAAACTCACATCTGGTATGAAATGTGGCATCTGTTTAACAGCCTGCAGAAAGCTTTTGGGTTGGGAGTGAAAAAAATATTCCACCCCATACTGCAATTAAAGTTTGCTAGACTGGGATCTGGCCAGGACATGAGCAATCTGACCATTGCTCTTTAAGAAGGTGCTTTTTGTTTGCAAATGACCATAAACAGTGAGTAGCCTGGAGTTTTCGCTGATCAAAATTTGGAGGGTCTTTTGATACCTGAATCTCCTATTAAAGACATTATTACATTTCTGAGAACAGAAAATTGTACAGCTAAGCCAAGTAGCAGGAAAAGAAATGTCTATTTTGTGAGTAAGAGCTAGGCTAAAACCTGTTGCTAACTTGCACTAATGCTGTGAGCAGAAGTCCATGAAAAAGCCAAAACACTAAAATAAAATGCCAAGGGTCATACAAAAAAGACAAGCTGTTTCTTTAAATGGGAAAGAAGAATTGTGATAAATCAATATATATTTCTAACATTTTGAAAGTTATTCTGTTCTACCTTTTGGACTGCAAGAGGTGGGAGAAGTCTCTATTCTCATCCGGAACATCTGATACTTCCTTTTGCAAAGGGCAGGACAAAAGGCTGCACTTTATTTTAATCGTCCCTCTGGCTCTAGCTGGTAGTGAAAGCCACCTAATTGGCAGCCCAGAAGAGTGAAATCTTCCACTTATCCGCAAAAAAGCTACAGCTGCGGTAGTAGTAAGGCAAGCTACTCACCACCAGGAGAGGACCCTGGAGGAAAATACTTAGACCAAGTAAAAAAGGTGCTGTTCATAATCCATTTGCTGCATTCAGTTCCATTCAAAATGGTATCAGGGGGCTGTGATGTTGGCATCTGTCCATTGCGTTAAGGATCCTCTCCATTTCACCTCTTTTTATGTAGCTCAATGAAAATTCCAGCAGGCAGGAACCACTTCCAGTTACTAATGACCAAGGTTGGGTTTGAATGAGTGGCTGCCAGAGGAAAGTATTAGCATTCCCTAATTTCAGTCCTTTTTGTAAGGACTCTTAAACATGTAATCTCTTGTGTGGTTGCGGGTTTCATTATTACTCTTTTCTAAAGACAAAACTTCAGTTTTAATATGACTATTTTCAGTGAATATCTATAGTAAGTGAAGAAATATGTCAGGGATGCTCAGCAGTTTCAGACAAATGGAAGATACTGGCAGTTCAGCATCTAGGCCAGCATTAAGGTCCTTGAGCAGTGTTTCCCATCCACTGGACCAGTATGGTCTGATGCATGCGGTTTCAAATCCAGTGGCCAGCTGTCTCTGGCAAGCTTGTCCTGCACCCTGTCCCCAGCCACGTGCCCTTATCCCTTCCCTTCACATTGGGAGGGTCAGATGAGCCCCAGTCCCTTCGAGAAGGAGGGGAGGGGAGGGGAGATGTTAGCTGCCTGTAGAAAGATAGAAGCATCCCTTACAGCATGGTATCCTCAGCTAGTACTTGAGAAACATCAGATTGTGACCAGGAAAATGACTGCAAAACCCCTTCTTTCCTAACCTCCTCCCACTCACCATTATCCTGATGTAGGAAATGGAAAATACGCACACAGATGGAATAAACAAAATTAATAGATGAATTTCTAATGGATTAATTGTTACTGGATTGTGAATGAAAGCCTCCGCGATGACACACAGCATGGGATGTCCTTGGAGCCTTTTCAGAAAGGAAAGGTGGTCCCTGGATTTTAAAAGCTTGTGAAACTGCTCTAAGGGCATTTCTGTTTGAGAAGTTTGGCTCTACACAATAAGTCGGGGAGAGGCATTTCTTTGTTACTCTGAGGAAAGTGAGACTGTCAAGAAGATGCATGGGCAAGAGGAATGGAAAGTACCATGTCAAGGTCTTGAGTCAACAACAGTCAGTCTGGGGGTGATGAAAAAATCCCTCCAGTCTGCCACTGAAAACAGGGCTTAATACTCACCGATAACAACATTGGCAGAAATATCTCAGGATGGCAGGGAGTATTTCCTGGGGTACGACCAAGTCAGGCAGAATAGCTTGAAGCCATGTACTGCAGCCGGAGGCAGAAGGCATGTGTGAAGGATAGCAGTAGTCTCGTGTGAAGGACAGCAGAACTCTTGTGTGAAGCTGGGAAGGGGGCCTTCAATGTATGTTCTTCATATAAATGAAGGTCCTGGATAGAGGTGTTTGGGTGGAATCAAACCCCTTGTACAATGTGCTTTTGTACATTAGACCTCTTTTTTCTTATCCTCTCCCTAAGCCACATGTCCCAGAGATCCCAGTGCTTCTTAGTGCCCCTCTCCCATCCTCTTCTGAACCAAAACCCAGCTTATCCACAAGCCCTTGTCCTTCCCATGCTAGTTCAGCTGAGCTCAGTTCAGCTCAGTAGTTTAGCAGCAGACTAAGCATTTTTTATTTTGTGGTTGAACTGATTTTCTGCTGACTTAGTGAGTCAAATCAGCAAACCAAGGAGACCAATGCATGCCAGAAGTATGTGTGAAAGGCTACAGAGGGATATGACTTTCCCCCTTCAGCGAAAGCAATGATACCCTGGATCCACTGCATAGCAGTGCTGGGCTTGTGTGCCTGCAGCTGCTGTCATGACAAAGTGCTTTTGTGTATTTTAACTAAGGGATTAGACCAACCTAAATTGCTGCATTGGTTTTTTAGAATTAAAACTTTTCTACCTTTGTCACCAGATCTTTGTACTTTGTTTACAAACACATTGCTTGGATATTTAATTTTAACCTCGATATGTTTCCATCAGCTTTTTTTTTTTTTTTTTTTTTTCTGTCACCCCCTGTTTGTAAATACAGAATGCAGTGTTATTTAATCCTTCTTCAATTCTGCATTTCCAAGCAATTGTAGGTCAGGTTGGGGTCTATACTGTCCTCTTCTCTTACTGAGGCAATGGTATTCTGTGATCACCCTAAGCCAAGAAATCTGGCCAACTGCTGCTTAGAATCGTAGAATCACAGAATTGTGTAGTTTGGAGAAAGCCTTTAAGATCATTAAGTTCAATTACTAACATCGCACTGCCAAGTCCACCACTAAACCATGTCCCTAAGTGCCACATCTACATGTCTTTTAAATACTTCCAGTGACTCAACTACTTCCCTGGGAAGACTGTTCCAGTGCTTGACAACCCTTTCGGGAAATAAATTTTTCATAATATCAAATCTAAATTCCCCTGGCACAGCTTAAGGGCATTTCCTCTTGTCCTCTTGTCTGTTACTTGGGAGAAGAGACTGACCCCCACCTCTCTACAACCTCCCTTCAGGTAGCTGCAGAGAGCCATAAGGTCTCCCCTCAGCCTCTTTTTCTCAAGGCTAAACCACCCCAGTTCCCTCAGCTGCTCCTCATAGGACTTGCTCTCTAGACCCTTCACCAGCTTCGTTGCCCTTCTTTGGACACACTCCAACACCTCAATGTCTTTCTTGTAGCCCCCAAAGGGCTTCCTCCTCCTTAAGAGATCAGCCTTGTGCAACACCAGCCTCCACACAGCCTGGCTTCTTGTTCCAGCTGGTGCTTGTGAGAGGCTCCTAAAAGTACTTTCCTCTACCTGCATGGGAGGCACCACGCAAGCAGGGCAGAACTGCACTTAAATACTTGTAAGATAAGGTGGAAACTGAATTAAAGTCTCAACACTCTCCAACATACCATAGTGTTAGACTTCTGTGCTTCCAGCTGCTTTTTTTACAGGAGATTATTTTCTTAGATTAACAGCTAGGGGACTTGCCAGAGGAGCCTACAGCAGAGACTTGACCATAGTGTGGCCAAGCTCTGGCCCTCTCTGTGGAGTCATTCTTCCTTTCCGAGCATACCTGAGAGCTCTTTGTTTACCTGTTTTGTTGTTTTCACTGGAAAAGCATTCATATAATGAAAAGTGACCTCTGAGAAACAGAGAACTAAGGGCAGAGTATACAGGACATAGCCAAAGCCAGAGAGAGCTACTGGAGCAATGGCATCATCAGGGATTTAAAGATTTTGATCTCATGTTGAACTGAGAAAAATGCTCTCGATTTACTGGCAGAGGAGACTGCATGAGAACAACATGCTGTGTGTGCTGAGGGATGCTTATATGGCTGTGCAGCAATGCTGAGAATCTACCCTATTATTCCTCTATGCAAAGAAGAAACTACAGCTTGTAATAACTCTCTCCACTTAACCCTGGAAAGATGAGCACCACTTTTTCCCCCTCCTTTCTGTAAAAAGCCCTATCTTGCTTGCCCAGATCTCTCAATCATCCTTCTGTGTAATGCTTGAGGGATCACGTTATGTGGTGAGAGACATATCCAGCATATCAGGGAGGATGGAGAAGCAGCGGGAAGCAGCAGCTGTGGAGGCTGGGGTACTCCCTGCGGCAATGCGGTACTGCAGTGCCTCTCCAATCCAGGCACTGTGGACCAGAAGACACCCAGGATGTCCGGCTCCGTTTGACCAAAGCGGGCTGTGGCAAAGGAGAGAGACAGAGTATTATCTCCTACACACAAGACATGGGATACCTGGCCTGCAGCAAGGGAAAGTGAGGCGATTACGAGTTTCACATTTTAATCACCAGGCTCTATTGTCCTGCCTCCCTCCACCACTGCTTGCACAAGTCTGAAGCTGCCAGGCTTCCTTTATCCCTGGATATCTTCTGTGTCATTGAGGAACACTTGGAATATGTGGGCTTCCCCCACAGCCCTGAGGGTGAGTCCTCTTTCCCATGGATATCTTTTCTGCCTAAATGTCACAGAACAACACAGACATGAAGAGAAACAGACCTACAGTCATTTACCATGGAAGCCAGCCCAAAGCATAAATAATAGGAGGGAGGGCAGGTCCCCATGGACTCGCAGAATCCTCTTGGCTCTAACTGCTGTGACATCTCAGTGCTGCGTAGCCCCACCAGACAGTCCCGTCCCCGGCCAGCACAGAGGGATGGGCGGCCAGAAATAAAGGAAGAGGGGAAAACTGACTGCCAGTTTTTTAAGATGCAGTTTCCTGGAACTCTTTCCTGGACTTATGTGTTAGCGTGCTCCTGCTTCTTCTTTCCTTTACTGCCTGCAGAGGCAGCGCCTATTGTCCTCCATGAGTCTGCTCTGCTGCGTGCAGGGGCCTGGCACTGCCACCTCGCCGCAGGAGGCTGGCTCGGGCCCTGGGCTCTGAAGAAACCCAGCCAGTCTCTGAATGCAGAGGCTTTGCCTTCAAGAAGCATTATCCAAAAGGGAGCAGATTTGGGAGATGGTATTGTCTAGGCTTTCAGTGTGTTGTTCATTTGGCACCGCGCAGAGATCACAGCACTTCTCGTCGCCCACTCCGGGATGTGTCTGAGCAATGCGGGGCTTGGCTTCTGCAGCCAACGTAGGGACAGGGATGCAAACAGAGCCCGGCTTATTGCAAGTGGGGCTGAGAGCTCACAGTCTTAAGACTGGCAAGCCAATAGGCAACAAATCTGTCAGTTTTGCCCCCTACCCGCAAAGCATCGTTGAGCCTGTAATTGCGTCTTTACCCCCTCCCCACTCCCGTTTGGACCAGCTCAGACAAAGATATATCACTCAGCTGGCTGAGCTTAGCCCTCTGCGCAACCATCTTAATAGACTCTGAGTCTGTTTTAAATGAATTTTGTTGCATTCAGTTCCTTACTGAGCTGGGATGAATTAGTGCGGCTTTACTGTCACCAGAGAACACACTCACAGTTTATTTTGGTTGTTCCAGTCAACTCTCTCTCTCTGTTTCCCTTCAGTTCTTCTCCTGGCACCTTCTGCACTCCAGGTTTTCCTCCCACTTCTTGTTCCCCAAGCAGTGCCCTTGTTGTGACACCCCATTTGCTGAATTTAAGCCTCATCCCCAGTGAGGACGGTGGCCAGGACCCTTAGCAGCGGTGCCCCTGCTCAACCGTCCATGTCCCTGCCCCTCCGTTCCTTCCTCACACAGCCCTTGTTGCTGCAGCCTGTGTCTTCTTCTGGCTTCTCGCTCCAGCACAACTAGATCATCTGGAAAAAAATTTTGACAAACACTCAAAGGAACTTCTTGCAAAATTGGGTCAAAATCAGCAAATAATTTTGGCTGGAAAAGAAAAAGTGTGAAGAGAAGGAGGAATTTTGAAAATGCCACACAATGTCACTTAGACATGTGAAAAATGAGATGTTCCATTTTGGAAAAGCCTAAATTGCATCAAAGCTTTTCAGAGTGACTTCAGACTTTCAAACAGCATTACAACCACTGAATTTCAAAACAGTGGGCTTTGATTGAATAGTTGACTTTTTTTTTTTTTTTAAAAAATAAGATTTGCAGAAGATTTGTGAGACAACGGTGAAGTGTTTTCTCCGGGCCTGAGCAAAAAGGCTTCAGGATGATCTGAAATACCTTTTTTCATGTTTTTACATTTTTTTTTTTGTTGAGAAAAATATATCTAAAGCTTTCTCCTTCATTTTGACCCAAACAATCCCCTCTACCTCTCCCAGTATTTACCCCACTGAAAAGGCACAGGAAGTCCCAGTCAGGGCCTTGATTTCCACCATTTTAGACAGAATTTTGAACAGCTGCTTTCACCTTTGGCTACAGGGGCAGCTCCTCGAAAGAGATTGGCTTTGCTAGGCTAACAGTAGCCTGTGCACACTTAGAGTTTAATTATAACATAAAGAGATTTGAAGTTAACATAATGCACTTCTTAATACAGCCAAGCCTAGAGATAACAGCCTTCATCATACCGTGCCTCATTCAGAGAACAAAGTGTGTGATCCACTCCATTGCAGTTTAAAATTAAAATGGAAATTAACTTTCCCATTCATCCACTGTGACATTCTCACCTTAAAAAAAGCTGAGGCCAGCAAGAAAAAAAATATAATGTATTTTTTTAATTCTATTTCCATTATGCTGTGAGTTAGTTTTCATGGAAATTCTGAGAAAGCACTTGGGAGAGAGCCCAGAAAAAGAAGCAAGAAAAAAAAAAAAAGAGGCAAATTATATGTGGTTTATGGGAATGTGAAAGAGAAGACTTTGTGATTCGTTTCTGAAGTGAGATGCCACTTCCTTTAGCCGGGAGCAGTCCTAGCAGCCTCCTGGCATCCCCAGCAGCCAGGTTTCCAACCAGGACCTGCTGTGCAGAGCGCGTGCCTGGCCTGGCCTGGCCTGCCCGACGACATCCTTGCTCGAAAGGAGCCTGACCAAGCCCAACCAGCAGCACACGGCAGCACGGCCGGGCTGCCGCATCCCCAGCCGGTGCCTGCCTGCCGCAGGGTTTGCAGGCTGCGCTCAGCTCTGCTCCGCTCTGCTCCGCCGCAGGAGTGGCTTCTACTAGCCCGTCTGCATCCGTTTCTGCACCTCGGGGACTGCAGCGTGTGTTCATCTTCAGCACACACAAAGGTGTCGAAAGAAAATGTGACTTCAAAGGCTGGAAATGTCACCCCACGAAGCCAGGAGACTGCAGGATCTGAGGTTGGCTGACAGCTGCAATGCCTGATCCTGTGAACAATTTGTGGCTTTTTTTCCTCCAGAATCTCTTTGGTGTCTCTCATCAGCTAATTAGCATGCTTATTGTGGGTTGCTTGCTTCTTTTGAAATGTGCTAAGATACACAGTTCTGGAAAAAGCACGCTGACAAAATTGCAACACCTGTAATTATCTGCAGTAAAAGCTACAACTTGGGTCCAATGGCAGCGAGCCACGCTATCATATCACATCCTCTGCTTCCCAAAGCACCTTCTTGACAACCAACCTGTAGCACTTGGCCCTCCGCAGCGAAAGAGTGCTCATCTCAACCAAGCGGCAGTGGGGTTTCCACTCCTCGCTCCGAAGCATGTCTCTTGCTATGGGGGGCTATTGAGTACAGCTGCCAAAAGTCACCAGGGAATCTATAAACTCCACAATTAAAATAATTTCACTGTCTTCCTTATCATTTCCTTTTTATATCTAAATCTGCTGTTCTTGTAGGACTTAGTCAGGACCCACCCCATAATTTCCTTTTAATATCTAAATCTTCTTGTAGGACTTAGTCAGGACCCACCCCATCTTTCTCACCAGCACGCGCCTGGCACAAACAGCTGAAATCAAATGTGAATGCTGTGAAATCTGTGTCTCTGTATGTCTCCTGAAGCAGATCGCAAAGTTGAGGGCACAAGTAGTATGTAGCAGAGTAGCCACTGATGGAGAAACCAAACATTGTGTTTTAATCAGCACCTGCCGCCCTGCCTGATAAGGAGGACACAGGCTTGCAGGTTCTTCCACTTGTTCTTCCACTTTCTTCCGACCTACGCATCAGCCCCTGCATCCTTCTCAGATCGCACAACATCTACATGATCTGAATCACGCAGTCAGGGTTTATTCATTGTCACATGGCTGGAGCGATCCCACACTTGTCACTTGACATATCTGCAGCTTAGCCCAGGACACGTTAGGCAGCAGTTGGAAACTCCTTCTCCTGCGGCTCTCGTGAGAGATGGGGACCTGATGAAGCTGGTCAGGCTTCCAGGCAGCTCCGTACCAATAAGTGCACCAGCCACGTCGGCATGAAACCAAGTGTCCTCAGAAAAGCTTTATCTCGAGCTCACACAGAGGAGGAACAGGACAGCGGAGCCCAAAAAGCAAAACATTTTCTGTCCACCTCTGAGGCGATCTGATGAGTCTAGAAAAAAGAACTCAATCTCTACCTTCAAAGAGTAGCCAGTCTGCCTGCTCGCCCCTGGAGGTGTACCCCTAAACCCTCTCTGCTCCTCTAGCTGGATGCCAGCTTAAGTGTTAGCTGGGGTTAGGCTCTCAGGCTGATTTTTGTCATCTGTGCCTTGTCTCCTCATTGATTTAAAAATATCTCTACGCCCCACTGCTCTTTGCTAGGTGCAGCTTTCTGTGACCCCACGGAGCGGTTGCGGCATGGTGATGAATTGCACAGCTCAGGCCACACGTCACAGCGTGACGAAGGTGCAAGATGGGGGAGAAGGTGAAGTGGGAGTCTAATGCTTGGGATTTGCAGGTGCCCACCCGTGAAGCACAGTGACCTGGAAAGGGATGGTGATGTTTCTTCATCACCCTTGAACTAACATCTGTGCCTCTGTGCTCGCCTTGCTCACATCTGAATCACCCCGTGACGATTGCTTGCATCCCTCTTCCTGCTCTGTGCCAGTTTCTCATCTGGGCTTGGGAGCAAGTGGAGGTGTCATCCTACGTGGCTGCACACCAGTGACCCCACTGCCACCTCTGCCACTGTGCCATCCTTGCTAACACCAGTTCAGCCTTTGTCTTGCAGGCAGACAACCGCGAGGGCTGGAGGCAGTGTTTCCATCAGAGGGAGGCACGGCCTCTCTGCTCACCGGCGCCAGCCACCATGTCAGAGGGAGGAGAGGTGACAGTGAGGGGCAGAGGCAGGAAGGGAAGCTCCTTGATGCATGGAGTGGGGCAGGAGGCTTGGAGGGTAGTGGAGCACACTGTACCTCTCCTGAGTTTGGAGCCATGTGGCAGTAGATACTCTGAAGGACCTGGGAGACTCTGGGTTCAAAGAGGCAAGAGGGGCCAAGGAGGTGGTTGGGGGTCCCTTGACCTTGCGTCCTATGGAGCTGGGGCTGAGCTGGGGACCCCAGCTGGGACCTACTGCCTCCCTCTGACAGCTCCCCACCACTGCCCTCAGTCCAGACCACTGGGTCTTTGACCACAGTGTAACAATCATCCATTCAGCCAAAAACATTTTTGGAACATGTATGTTTAAGCACTTGGCTAAAATCAGCTCAAGAAAGGACTACATCATGACACCTGTCCTCTTAATATAGTTATATATATCCTGTGCATACATGCAATGGCCCAAACTCACTCAGATTCACCAAAATAAACAGAGACAGCAGACATTTGACAGCTGTTTCTGCAGATGGCATAACTAAATTTTATTATTCTTTCATGTTTGACTTCAATAAAGAAACATGATTTAATTGCACCAGTATTTGCAAGGCAGCTTTAATCCATTTTATAAAATAAGCAGAGTGAAATTCCTTTACCTAAATTATACACGTAGATTACTTTTGATGCTTCATCTCTGTTTCTCCTCAATTCTTTTTTTTTCTCCTCTCATGTTGGCTTAAAATGCACTTTTCCTTTGTTCCTCATATTTTTCCCTCCCTCCCTTCCTCTCTTTCTCTCTTCCTCCCTTTTTTCTTTGTTTCTTTCTTTCTTTAGTTAATTGAAATAAGAAAAAGCTGCTTCTCTCTCTTTCTTTCTTTCTTTTTTTTTTTTTTTTTTTTCTTTATGTGGCTGTCCTAAGGAAGTAAGGCAGGAGACCACACTGTCTGGCCATCAGTTTCCCTACTTTCTACAGTGAAAGTCACAAAGATAATGAATTCTTACAAGTTGCGTGAAAATCAATGACCACGTGAAGATAGCCAAGCTAGGAACTTGCTGAGGGAAAGGCCAGAGTGTACATTTAACAGTTATTTTTCCAGATTGGTATGCTGTCAAGCCAAACTGCAAATAGATATCAGCCAGATGATTACTGGCTGTGGTGTTTGGGCTCTGAGTGGAAATAGAGACAGGGACAGTGGGTGCAAATTTATAGGAACTCACGTTATCTCTGCTGTTCATTGGACAACTTGCTTTTTACATTTCCTAGAAGACATTTTATTAAAGTAAAAGTAAACAAACCCCCTACATACAGCTGGTTTATAGGGAAGAAAAAAAAAAAAAGCTAGCACTGAGAAAGGGAAAACATAGGAATGAAAGAACATAGAGAAGAAGATTTTGGGACTAAATGTTGGCTACAATTGTGAACAAAGAAAGTGTTTCCTGCTGTTTCATTCCTGTTTTATTCAAGAAAAGAGGGTTTTGTGTACCTCCTTTGTAAATAAAGCAGACCTGAACTAAGGACATACAGGGCTCCATTATTAGCTTTTTGCTCCTAACTGAAACAGTCCACAGGACGTTTAAAATTGGCTAACCATGCAAATCAAAAAGGGATAATAGCTTTGCGAACTGAACCAAAATGATCCCGACATTGCACAGACCCGGTGTATGTGCATTATCTTAACGCTCCACTTCTGTTTATTTTATATGTGTTGTCGTGTCAGAGCTCTGACAAGGCTGGAGCTGAGTTTCCATTCCCCTGGAAACACTTAACCCTCCCAAGACTGACAACCTTGTTCAAATGAGCAGAGAGGAGCCTAAACGTCCTCCTCTCCTCTCAACCTTCCCCAGTGCTCAGTCTTCCCCCAGCCTGCACTACAGCTTCTAAGCAATCCTGTCCTCCCGTGGCATCCAAACTGCACTACTGATGGCTCCAGAGCATTAAGCTGGGGTCTAAGAAATTCCCCATCGGACTTTGAACTGTGAACTGTTAATGGCTGAGAAACTGCGTTCATTGTCTTTCCCTTCTGATTTTGAACTTCCAAGGTATGTTGCTCTTTTTTGTCAGATTTGTCTCTCCTAACACAGAAAGTCTGCTCTTTTTTTTTTTTTTTTTTTTTTTCTTACTTTTTTAGTTTTTTTTCTCTCCCCCCCTTTTTTTTTTATAATTCCATTGAAGTTAAGATGGTCATCTAGCTCATGGTTTCTCGGGTCTGTGCTTTAGAAAAGCAGCACCCCAGATCACAGATACGGCTTGAGTAGTACTGGCATCTACTTTGGTACACTTGCTCTGAGATTTCTGCTCTTGTCATGTTGTTTTCCCTAGTTGCCAAAGAGCTTTCTTGACTCCTGTCGTGGTTTAACCTCAGCTGGTAACTGAA
>KL276685.1:0-13431 GCA_000699545.1 Podiceps cristatus
GGGTGGTGGTGGTGGTGGAGATCTGGTTAAAGACTGAAAAAGTAACACAGAACTCCAGAATGATATTTTGAGTTTTACTTTTTTTCATGTTTTCCCTGTTGTTTCTCCAAACATCCTCTTCATAAGGAAAAGAGATTAGGAAAACATCTGAAGAGCTGTACACCATCCCATCACATTTTAACATCACCTTTGTTTTACTGCACTGTATTAATCACTCACACCACCTAAGATGGAAGCAAGGAACAATGTACTTTGAGCTTTTCTTTGCAGCAGGACTGCCAAGCACATTCACAACATGACTCATAGGTACATCTCCATTTCTGATGACATCTCAGTTAAAATGTTCCCAATATGAAGAAAGGTGGGTTTCTCTGACAAGGAGACAAAGAGGTATTGCTTACAGGGTGCTCTTTTTGAGGAAATCCTGCACTGATTTCTAACATAAGTTCATTTATACGAGAGTTATCCAGAAGGGGAAAAATTACTGATATGGTTAGAATTCCCAGACCCTTCAAGTTTGGGTATGTGCAATAAAATTGGAAGGACAGTTATAGCCCCTAGATATGTCCCAGGCCACATCCCAGCTTAAAAGGGCACCCCCATCAAAAGGGACGTGTTCTACATCTTGGGAAATTCTGGCCTAGAGACATAAAAGTCTGCAATACAGATTCTATAGCAGTCACTCCTTGCATCGTTGCATATACCTGGCCACACACTAACAGAATTAAGCATCAGGCTCTCTTGAAAAACCCTCACCTTTCTGTATCTTTGAAACCCCCTAGCTTTGGCTGTGAAAGGCTAAAGTCAGTTAAATTCTCTGAGACCTTCCGATGGCTAAATTCATAGCAGGATTGAAGTTTTAGTGCTGCAACAGGAGCCCACAATGGCCTTGTCTGTCTTGATTTGTCTTTGCACTTTATTTGGTCAACAATTGGACCACTTTCAGACTCAAGAGGCCCTAAAACAGACTTAATGTCAACACTTTCTCAGAATGCCCTCCTTCTCCACATTTGGTACAAAACGGAAGGAGGTGCAAGCAGAACAAATCTAATTTAGTCTTCTGAACAACTAGCATCATTCTCAACAGCAGGCTGGCATCGCACAGGAATGAGAAAAGTCCTGGGTAGAACACACAAGCTGGAAAACAAAGCGAAAAAGTACAATATGTTCTGCACCACAGTCACTGCTTGCCTGCAGCATTTGTTGATAGAGATGAGTTAGCAAAACCTTGGTACTTCCAAGCAGGTTAGTCACACCAGGAAACTCTGTCCAAAGAGCACAGGAAAATATCTACGATTAGCTCACACCAAGCTATAGGTACCGGCATGCTCTTTTCAGCATCCATTTGGTAGCATCACATCCTCAGACTTGCTGTTAGCAACGCAAGATGGGGAAGGCTGAGGCACAGCAACTGCTTTGCTCCAAGGTGAAACCATGCAAACTGCTCGCCAGCTGACAGCGCACTGCACAAAAAAGTCTACTGACAAGGGCCCAGGTGGCTTGCATACACAACTGGAGACCTATGAAAGGGGATGGTTAATTACGACACATCCCAGCCTCCTATTCTTGTCTCTGCCACTTCTTAACATGCTTTGAGATAGCTGCCATAATATTCTGAGAATCACAGTGTTCCCAGAGGCTAGAGCTGATGGGGTGGACCATTACTTAAGGTCTGCAAGCAAAGTGCAGTTACACAACTGAAGCTTCTGATCTTAGGAAAAGGAAGGAAGGGTAAGGAGTCTGCCCAATGTCTCAGATAAGGAAAAAGGACGTTAAAATACCTCTTCACCACCTCCTCATGTTCCTGAACATCACGAGCTAGTGACGCAGCCATATGAGGTCTGTCAGACCTCCTCTGCATTCAGTGATATGCAAGGCACATTGAGGCTTATCTAATCTTAAGTAGCATTAGTCCAGTAGAGTCAGACCTGACCAGGAAATGGAGAAACAAGATCCAAATTCTGTTTTGTCCTGCTGTTGTATCTAGTGTAAGATCATGCCTTTTCTTGAGAAGTTACATTAGTAACCTGTATACAGGAGCTGTTTGTAGAAGGGAAATAGGCAGGTAACATTTTGCCATAACACCTTGGAACAGAGGGCCAAATTTTAAGAATTTTTTTTTTTTTAAGTGATGGTGCAAATTCACACAATCTATTTTACTTATTGTCTGCACAGAAACTATCCATGATATCAATATAACTGTCTCATGAGTGGCAATCAGCTAATGCCCAGAGGTATGATATTTGACTACATTACTATAGATAGCATAACATTACCCTTTTTTCAGGTTTGCTCTGAACTCTTCAAAGCTCCAGGCTCTTGAGCACTGAACAACCACCACCACCAAACATGGGAAGAGGCACAAGGAAAGCAACTAATCCTGAAAGGTCTCCTCCTCATCTCTGGCCCTAGTAAGACAAAGAGACTCCTCACAGTCACGGAGTAGGGAACAACAGGAACTATGCCCTTTGCTTCAAATCACAGTGCTGACAATTCAGTCTCTTAAGATAAACGAACAAGAATGGAAAAACTTGCAAGTGTAACACAATTCTGATGAATCAAATCCAATACTGACTTTCTACAGAAAGAATAGCCTTACTTCCACTGACAGCAGAACATAGACATACTCTGCAATTAACAGCCCTTCTTCACAAGAAAAAAAAACAATGTTGGTATATGAGGGACATCGAGCAGGTGATATTTCCATTCACAATGACTTTGCTGAGAGTAGCCAACATGACAATCCGAGTGGAAGAGAGCTGATCTTAAGCTGCTTGCTTTCTACAGCAAAGAGTCAATGCTGGGGCTCAGAAAGCAGCAGCAACCAGAAGGTAAGAGGAGGAAAAGGATACTAGCTCTGAATCTAAATATTAACCATCTTTCCTACATAACAAAGGAGACTTGTAACATTCTGGTTAAACTTTCTATTTAAGTTCAACCAACTCAGAGTTTGGAGCTAGATCCAAATCTAAATTCACCCTGAAGTTATTGCAAGAGCTTCAGGGTTCTGAGCTGGGACCCTCTGAGATAGCTAATTAGCCTCCAACTCTTCTTCACAAGGTCTTTCGCACCACTTTTGAAAACCTCCCTAAAAATGATGCATCTGGCATCCATCCACAATAGGTAAAAGCTACTCAGGGATTTGGCTAATAGGATCCTTCCTACCAAGGACTCAAAATTCAGGCATTCTTTACAGGTAGCACTGTTGGAAAGTAGTGAGCAAGTCTCTCCAAATTTTACACTCATACTAGAAAGCAGCAACTGGCTTCTACTTAATCATCACCTCTAAAACAGCATCCATTCCCTTTTACTCCAGTAAGCTTTTCTCGTTAATAATGCAGGGGGCCTGCAGCATGGGTTGGCATAGCTCAAGTGACAGAGCTACTGCACTCTGTTCCTTACAAAATCACCACATCCAAACACACAAACAAGGGTCCCTGGGCTCCATTAGTCCCTACTCTCTCCTTTCAGGAACAGACCCAGCATCCATGGCCACATTTTGCTCTCAGCTTTCACCTGTCTAGCTTCAGCTCTCCTAAGCAACAGAAAAAAACCTACCACTCTCCCTGAAAACACAGAGGTAGCAATCTTTGCTGTGCCTTCACTTGCAGGCAAATACAGGCACAGCGTGTTAGCACCAACTTCTTTGTATCAAGGGGAAAGGGAGAAAGGCTAGGAAGACACAGCATAAGCAAGCCCTGGGTACATAAATAAAATATGGAATTTATCCTGACCTCTTACACACACCCCAAGGATGTCATTTTGGCACATTTTCAAAGTTTGACCTCTTTTCTGATCTTTACACAACTTCCTGGGAATCTAAACAGCCGACAGAATTTCTTAAACTTGGCTCTGTCTGCAGCTGTTCCCCAATCTCCTTGCAAGGTCTCTTTTGTGATTTTTGATCCATTATTTGAGAAACCTTTATTAGCCTGCACAAAGGAAGAACAAGCCCTGCAGCCCTGGAACTAAGGTACTGCACAGATTAAGGGACTAATAAAGCTGCAGCCAAGATGTAGGATGTATCAGTCAAACTCATATCTTAAAGCGGCTCTTCCCAATTTCCTCCATTTTTAGATTATCTCTAATGTAAATCTTAATTTACATTTAATTTTAAATGTAAATAATTTTTATATGATCTCTTGTAAACTACCTCTTACTTCTCTCCCCTTTATTCCCCTGCAACCCATTGCTTTCCATCCTTGTACTTCCCATGCTCTCCTCTCTTCAACAGTTCGGCTCATCCTCAGACTAAGTACAAGTCTAAGGACTGATTTTTCCTCTGATTCCATGGCTTAACTTGTACTCTTAATTAAAACATACTCTGCATCCTAAACCCACTGGGTGCCTCTGTCATGACAAAGAACAAGTCCTTGGACCAAGCAGAGGCAGGCTCCTGAACTTGGATTCAATCTAGATGAAAGATCAAGGTAATTCATACATAACCTTGTCTCGTTACAGCGATTATGGAGTCTGTTATGTGCACACATATCACCCAAGTGTCTCGGTAGCTCCATCCTAACCTTACCCACCCTTTGAATTACTTTAAGTCAAGGTGTTACTGCAAGCACAATTGTTTGGACACTCAGTAACTCAGCTCTGCCTACCTTTGTACTAATACAGTTATGGTGTTTAAGCATCCAAGCAACTCAGACTTAATTCACCACCTCTATTTTCCTGTGAGGCAAAAAAGGATTTCTCCTTATTCCATAAATAGCAACATGAAATGACTCACCCAAACTCACCCAGGCAATTAGAGAGCAAGGAACTGAGTGCTCAGCTCATACAAAACCTGACTACTTCTAGCCTGTCCCTCTAACTCCTTCCTCTGTGGCTCTAAAAATATCCATAAAGGAAATAGTTACCCCAAGACAAAATAAAATCCATACAGACTCCCTCTCAGCATAAACCAGGCACAATAGGCACATGAC
Organism: Podiceps cristatus; assembly: GCA_000699545.1. Classification (NCBI taxonomy): domain Eukaryota; kingdom Metazoa; phylum Chordata; class Aves; order Podicipediformes; family Podicipedidae; genus Podiceps; species Podiceps cristatus. The sequence continues at coordinate 4,932 of KL276685.1, forward strand.
AACTTACATGACTTTGCGGAAGGAAAGCTTTTTCCTCAGAGAAGATACACGCAGTTGGCAGACCTGCTTCACTGCTGCGCCACAGGACACCTTTTCAGGGTACGGGTTCTGGACCATGGCAGTACTTCACAATGCACAAGCCAACAGCAGCACTCACACCTCAAAAAAAAGAATTGCTAGAGAGCAGTGAATGCATCTACCAGCAGCAGGACAAAACCTGAAAAGATCTGAGAGTTGGAACATGGTCCTTGGAAATCCGTCACAGATAAAAGTTAACTCCACTAGCAGTATCCCCCAATACCATTTTTTACAGTAAGAGCTTTACATGCACTTAAAATCCTGGCTATGCCTCGTCCAGATTTCAGCCATCCTCAGCTATGTATTCCGCTCAATTTTTTTATTCCAGAGTCAACTTAGCAATTCAGCATTCCTCCACTTTTGGCTGGAGTAGCTTCTTTCAGCACTTTCCCAGATGTACTGAGATTGGTGCAGATCCTCACTTGCTCTCTGCTCTAATCCTTCAAGTGCAGCACAGGCTCCTTCTGCTTGTGATGGCAGAGGCAGCACGCCAAGAGAAGGTGAGCCTCTTCGTACAAACCACATGGTTTCTTGCTCTCCCCTCTTCTGCCCTACTCTGCTCAGCTTTTGTCACAACTTACAGGATGGCTAAAACCCTGGGTGGTTGTGGTTTTGGGGTTTGTTTTTGGGGGGACTGGGGGGGGCGTGTGTTTTATTTTTATTTATTTAAGAGCTGCTGTACAATAGTCAATTGATTAAGTGAACAGAACTGCCCATAGCTCTTTAACAGAATCAGAGCGCTCTAACCCTGTGGGTCAAGGACCTCATGTTAGTGGTCAAAAATACCACAAGAAAAGCAAGAAACATCCTTCTCATTCAGTTTTCAAGAGTCTAGCAGATTCAAGGTGCCTCAGAAACAACCTTCAACTTTGTTAACAGGAATAGGAAATAGTAAGCTCTCAAAGATTTTGTTAACGTTCTCACCAATTTATGTCCAGCTTCGGACCTTACATGAAACTCAAAATGTGTTGGAGTGATTTTTTAAGTTTCACGAGAACAGGCCACCAGTATCCAAAGGAAGACCATACCAATGAAGCCTGATGCAATTACATTGGCAAAGGAGGGGAAAAACCCCAATGTGGCAAAGGCAATTTATTATCCCTTGTGTGGATCATTTTAAGATCAGTATCCTCCATGAAAACAAAAGTTAACTTGTAATTAAATCTAGGCAGCAAATGAGAGAGGTCAGCAGGCTCAACATCACCCTGGCTCTACATAAATAGATCCTAGATCTGACAGTGCTGCACCTAAAACATGTCCCTTCCAGCCTACTCTGAGCACCAGCCTAAAGGCTACAGTTTAGTCTACATCTGAAACAGGCAGCACTTCCAAATGATTCCCTTCTTGCTATGCCCAGAAATCCCCCATCTGAGTGTTAATGAAGCTTAATCCTGTTTAACCTATCAAGTCCTAGACTAAACGGTATAACAGCATGCATTACACAGAGGAAGCCCAGGTGCGACCTAAGTACCCATCCGCTTTGCCACCAGATTCTTTATTTCCTGGTCACAAACATTGCTCCCCACTAGCCAATTATGCCAGGCTCCACAGCACCAGAGACACTGCTAATTGGAATGAAACATATGGAGGAAAAGGTTAGCTACAACTACCAAATGCTAATTCTGAGACAAACTCTGTTGGGACATTAATTAGCTCTTCAGGGTCAGGATGTTCTCTCAAGTGAGTCAATTCTTCAGATGCCTACTCAGCTGCTACTCAGTTCTTACTCAATCCATTGGCCTTTGACATCATAGTGAGGAATCTAAGTTCAGTAAGCGTTTGCCCTACTACACAGTTAATAAGAAAGACCTCTGACCTCAGAGACAGCTTACATGGAATAAATGAGTAACAGACCTGAAACAATGCTCTTCTGAGGGAACAGGCCTGGATACAAGCATGCAGAGTAGAAGACACCACATTCAAATGCTTTTTATAATCCACTCACAGCAGCACAAAGAAAGCAGTTCCCAAATCTCAGCGTATGCCCTCCTGTGAGCTCACTATAACCCACAGTCACAACATCAGCTAAGTAAAATCCAACATAACTCCACCATGTAATGCAGTAACAAAGTAACGGGAATTTCAGAAACCAAAGTCCAGATATAAGACTGGACCCAAGAACATTTGTAGAGAAACAGGCCTGCAGGAGCTGGGCCAGGTTAGAAAGGTGGTAGTAGCTCAGGGCTCATAGCTTATTGCACAGCAGAAAACAAAGCAGAGTCAGGCTCAAATGATGAACTACAAGACACAGCAAAACTTTTAATCATATGGCTCTGCGCAAAGCAACAATAATAAATCATGCACAAAAAATAAGCATTCATTTTTCAACAGCTTTTCTGCCAATGCAGCATGTTAAAGCAGCAATTAATCAAACTGAAGTACAAGAAACTTAAGTTTCTTCTGGAACTTCATAGCAGTTCTCACCCAGCTGCTACACACTAGCTCAAGATACCTCAGGACTGTCACAGCACATCAGAAGTAAAATACAGCAGCCAAGCTCAGTATTGTCTTTGCTGAGGACAAGAGCCACATACAAAGTTTCACTTATTTTTAAGGTTGGGAACTGCTAATGATCAATATGGAGTCAGTTTGATGAAGCTATCTACACCAGTTACAGTTTCAGGGAATGAGTCTGACAAGAAAATGCAGGCTACTGCAGGAGCTGGATGCATTTGTCTCACTAGTTCTACTTTTAAGTAGATTTAAAAATGCATCTTTTTTAGACACAAGGCCAATATAAATCACTTGTTAAACAACCCTGAGAGATACACAGAATAAGGACCTCAACCAGCCCAGTCCATGTAATTTCACTGAGCGGTTCCAGGCATTCCCCCAATTCAGCCACAGACTTACCTGTCGTCGTAAATATGAGGGCTCAAGAATCGGGACGAGTCATCATCGTGGCTGCTTTGCTGGCTGCTCTGCTGACTGCTGCAACACGAGACAAAACAGAAGCAATTAGACAGTTTGTATATGGCCCTATGAAACACCCCGGTTTAAAGTCAGAACAAGAAAAATACAAGTACTTCATGTTTGGGGGTACGAACATAAAACAACAGAAGACTGAGTTCATACCTGATTTACAACAGGCACAACTGGTTTGAAGCCCCTCAACCTCACTTAATGACACTTTCCTAAGAAACTTCTGAAATATAGAAGCAACATTGCACACTGCCTATAAAGTGTTTCATTGTGCCATCCCAGAACAGTTGTATACATCCTAACATTCAATACCAAACTGCTGCATGTTCATATACCTCCCATTTCTAGGCAGCAAAGCAAATCAGCAGTTAAGACGAATTTTTACTAAGGATAAAGCGGTCAACACAAATTCTGGTGGAGAATTGCACGCTGAGCCCACAAGATGTCACTCTCCCCCTTTAAATGGATGTTTTGGGGGCTATTTCCGCCCCCAACCCTGAACATTTGTTGTATGGAGCAGCCTTATTCCCTTCTAGCAGCCTCCACCTGCTTCAGGGACTCATCAGAGTTCCTGCTTCTCATTTCTATAGCTTTATTCCTTTTTAAGAGCTTTGCTTCTGAGAAGTAGATAGATCTGCTTCTGTCTTCAGGTAACGGACTGCCGTGCAAAGCACAGATGTTCCTGGACTAGCTTTCATCTCCTGCCTACAGAGTCATAGCAAGACGGCTTTTGTACAAACTGCAGTCCCACCTGGGACACTGGGTACACTTGCCTGAGCACACAGGCTGTGCTAAAAATGCTGTGGCTTCACTGTCAGTAGGACCCTAAACTGTTCAAATAGAATTCATTCAGGTATACATATGCATGCTTGCAATCACAGCTTCTACCGCACTGTACAGAGATCTGGAACATCGCATTGCCCAAAGGCACAGAAACACAAATACAGTATCAAAAAGGACCAAATTGCATCTTTTCATTATGAAGAGCAATAATTCTCAGGCAATAACACCTATTTGGGGCCAAGGGAACATAGTACCAAAATACCGCAATTCATGAAGTTTATACCAGCTTGTTTTCTTTTTTTTTTTCCTTTCTTGGCCTTGACCTTTTTAACCACTATAAGGAAGATCCTGTCTCTTGAAGAAAACACTTGTTTCTACTGTGCAAGAAGCATTCTCTTTCCATTTCAGCAATACTCTCTCCCCCCTCTTTAAATTAATTTCTCAAAAAAAAACCATGCCAAAAAAATGTACTTTTTGAAACACAGAACATTAACAGAAAAAATACTTGAAGTTTTAGAAGTTTATCTATAATCTTGTCTTCATAATTCCAAGAAATGACAAAATACAGCCAAGCAGGCAGGGGAAGTAGTAAAACCAGCAATTACCTCAGTAACAGACAAGAACTACATACTCCAGTGCTAAAGAGCATTTCTTCAGCAGATCTGTATAAATATATGGCTCTAACAAGCCCCCTATGTTCACCTTTTAGGGATTTGAACCCATAAAATTCCTGTCCTCCTCCCCACAAAGCATTCTTCCAATTAGCTTTCCTTGAAAGACTGTTCATAAGTTTTAAGGTGAGTATACCATAATCCTTTAACATGATTTTTTAAATTTTTAATAAAAAAAAAAAAAAAAAAAAAAAAAAAAAAGGAGAAGAGGAGGGACTTTCTCTTTCCCCTTGAGATCAGAGTTTTTGCCAAAGAGGTTTGCAGTTTCCTCTGAAAAAAGGCAAATGAATCTTACTTCTATTTAATATTTTCATCAACCACCTTGACTTTGACTAGCTGCTTCTCAGGGCTTCAAGGACTCCGTCTTACTGAACATGACCTTTCTGGAAAACACAATAGCTGTCTTGGGGACCCACTTAGCATTTGGGAGACATCACTCACACAGACCACTGTCCACTATCTTTGCTGCTTGTTCAGAACATGACGCATAAAACTGTTCCTTACTGTTAAAATAGTTCAAAAGGAGAACACTCTGAAGCTTTCAGAAGAAAGTAATTAGTGATAGGTATTTATAAAATCCTCTAACAAATATAGAAATTAGCCTTGGAGACTGGACATACAAAACCACAGAACTCATGCAATATTTGACTTTCAGCTACAGGTTTATCATATGTGCGTTGCACAGAAGTCATCAGCAGGCATCTTGTGTGGGCACACACACAAACCCACAGAGAATACTTTGCTTGTTTCCTCGTTGCACAGTATATAGTTTTACCATCAAAACTAAGACAGGTAAACATTTTTGCAAAAGCTTCTCAGCAAGGGGACAGGTTTAATTTTCTGCTCTCACACCCACATACTTAGTCATTCTTTAAGTGTCTCACTGTAGAAGAGATAATCAGAGAATAAGAATTCTATATTGGCTTCAGACTATAAATCAACAGCTGGCTAAGAACAACATACCCCAAAAAGCAAAGAAATCTCCTTCCTCTACTTTTGAGCCTAATTATGGCCCAGTGGTTTGGAAAGTGTGCAAAGAAACCACACTTTCTCTCCTAATTCAAAGGAATTATCACCCTTTCGCTATGAGAAAGTATGGCAGGGACTGTTTCTCTAACTACCCATTTCTTCGTAAAAAACCCTTCCACAAAACTCCGTCATTTCAATTCAGATCAAACACATACAAAACTTACCAGAAGAGAATTCCCAATATATCACAGTCCAACAATAGCACCTGTAATGCTGGTAAACCCATGTGAAAGTTTACTTTTAGGCAGCTATACAAGATGAACCTTAGACCTTTTCATGGTCACCCACCCATCATTAAATTTCTCATTCAGAAAGTCCTCCAAATCAAGGTTTAAAATTTAATGGAGTCCAGATATTGCAACACATTGCAATACAACACCTTCCCCCCTTGTCACTAGTGAACAGAAGCAATAAACCTAACTCAGATCAGGAGAAAGAAAGCAGTTTTTACCCACTTGACTATTTGATGGCATTCAACATGAACAACATTTCAACTGCAACACTGTTTTTCATGGAAGCTTTGCAAAAGTTTGAGAGCTTTTCACACAAAGAATCATTTCGACATTCTAAATACTCGTCCCTGCAGCTGTTAGACTCCGTAAAATGTACAGAGCAGTTGAAATGCAGAGCCTATTGTTTTATTATGCTTTTTAGATACTCTTAGATACAGTCATGTCAGTTCTGTATCTACAGAGAAGACCAAAAGCTGGTTGAAAAATATCAGGAACTTAGCAAAACAAGTATATCTCATTCCAAAGCTCAACAATAAACTGGAATTTGGACAAAGCTTAAATCTTTGGCTACAGAGGCACAGCATGCCCCTTTCTCTCTCCTAATTTCAAAGACAAACATTACTTTAAGGCTTATACCCTGAGGTTTTTCCTCAATTCTCATGTAAATATTCAGTCTCATAACATTACTTACTACTTTAGAAACTGATGGAGTTTTAAATATAGATTAACCATGCCTTATATGATTAAATCTTTGAAGAGCCTACTTCCACCTCTCCTCCATCTCACTGCTCCCAAACAATTTACCCAGGTAGTCCAAGTACAAAAGAAACATTTTTCTATTGACTGAAAAAACATGTGCTCTAATCACACACCCTCCCAACTTTGTTCATATCTGGAAACTAAAAAAAAAAAAAAAAGAAAAAAATAAATTTTGCAAGAGTTCTGCATACTGAGGAAAAGTAACAGTCAGTTTTGCAGTGGAAGGAGCGCTGCATTGTTTGAGCAACAACAGTGTATCTTAATAGGTGTATAAAGGAAAACAAACTCTTAAAAATAAAATTTGTATTCAATGTTCTATTTCTTATTTTCTTCACAATATTGTCTCAGTTGCCAGTTCATCTTTCCACTACATCAGAAGACCAGCCACCCCTGTTCTACAGAAGAAATACATCCCTAAGAATGCTTGTTCTGTTACCTTTCTTTTCTACTATCTCTAATTTGTTACAACTCTTAAATAGTTTTTATTGACTTCATGACCCATTTACACACAAATACTTAGATGAATGATCATGACAGTTACACAAAAGTCACCTTTTCCAAATCTTTCCAGAAGTGAACTTGAACAGACTACGGGTACTAAAAAAAAAAAAAAAAAAAAAAAAAGTACAAAAATAGCTTTCATGTGTTAAATATTTAAAGATTTCTCTCACAATTAGCCTTGGAAAAATATGAGCTATAAACTAGAGTTCTGTTCTATTCTTATCTTCCTGCCTTTTTTTTTTTTTTTTTTTTTACATTCTCATTTTATTCTAAGAATTCAGTCTCTGAAGGATAAGGCGGAGCCATGATCTCTTATTTTATGCATGAATAGGCTTTTAAACCTAAGCAGGTCATCTACTAGAAGATATTTGTCTAGATTTCACAGAGTTCAGATGCTCAGGTCAATGTTTGCACACTAGGAGCCTTCTGGGACTTATCACCCACATCTGGAGGGTATAGAAGTCCACCATACTTCTATATCTTCAGGTGTTTGGCAGGTTTTCTTAAGAGGAAATTCTTTCAGTGATGGATAGAATGAGTAAAGAAATGGGAAAGAAATGGCTGTATCCTGGAAAAAAAAAGAATCAGTTAATGAATTTGGAGGATTATTCATAAAAATCTGTGGCCCTCAGAAGGCTATTGTTATCCACAGCCATTAGTGAAATTTTCAGGTCTGAATCCAGATGAACACTTTGTATTCATTTTGCTTAATTAACCTCTGTCTTCATAGGCTTTGGGTTCAGTATTAAGCATTTCAAAAAGGAGAATAATAGACAACTGACAATCAGATATAAGTATAGCCTTCAATTGCTTTCAGCAACTGTGGCAACAATTTTTGGAACTAAAAGCTACTGTTTATGAAATCTCAATACATGAATATTTTCATCAACATAGATCTGGGAAATAAAAGATATGCAGGTTCTAACCAACAGAACAGTAGAATTTCATCAAGGCTTCTGTTAAAATTTACAAAGCTTTTTGGCTGTTTGAACAACTAAAGGGTTCTTTTCATCCTCACAGCTGCAAGCACAAAGACTTCAATCTACCTGCCTTGAAATATATCACAAAATAGTAAGGATGTCTGGAGAACTGCCACCAGAAAAAGCATAGCAATATTTTATGTAAGCTATAGTTACTTTCAAGCTGGAAAGAAATTAAAACACCATGCCTTTTAAATGGTGTTTTTATATTGTCAAAATCTATATTATTTTAAAGCCAAAACTCTTAATTAAGTCTAAAAGATTCGTAATGAAAGTGGAATATTTTAGACAATGAATTCCACGATGTCAAAAATCGTCATTTGAAAACTCTTCTGATAAGTGTTTCTGCCCATCTTTCCTTGGCAACATAAACACAGAATAACAAAACTAGATTGAACTTCAAGCCTCAGAGGTTTGACAAAAGAAGTTCCCTTTGAGTGTTTTCCCATCGGGGCTCTAGAAGCTTGTCAAAGACAAAACAACAGTTTTATCTTTCCGTTTCACCCTCCTGCTCTTCTCATCCTTCCCAGAATGTAGCCCCCCC